>VZRH01008009.1:310136-326798 GCA_013397555.1 Urocynchramus pylzowi
TTTTATTTCTCTTTTCTACCCCTTTCCCCCCTTTTCTTTTCTTGCTCTGTTGAATTATTTTATTAGAGTTCAAGATCTGGACAAGTCAGGCATTCCTGATAAACCTCTGTTACCAGCACTTAGTCATAAAACTTCAGAACAAAGGGAATGAAAAACATATTTCACAATATTTATTTCCTTCAAGTCTTAGAATAGACCAATTTTCTTCCTAAGGTTCTTTGCAAGCATTCAGGTATAATTTGGGTGAGTTAAGTACAGAGATGGAAGGGTAGGTTTCAGCTACATGAAAGAGGTTTATATTGTCATTTCAAAATGGAAAGTGGAGTATGCATTAAAAATATTTCTTGAAATTTAAAGACTGTGTTTTGGCTAAACCATTTCTGAACTGCTCAAAATATTGGCTGACAGCACAGAGAAGGAAGGAGGTGACTTCAGCAAATGCAAAGTCTCTCTTACGTGATATCTAAAATGAAATATAATAGGTACCTTTCAGTACATAATAAGTCTCTCAGGTTAAACTCTGGTTCAGTTGCCACTTAACCTTTTAACCCAATCAAGGAAAAGTTAGGTTATAGTAGTAGATTCATTTTTTGAGTGAGAAGTTTTAGCCTTAAACTGTGTGACTGGGTTTAGGACAAAGCCCTGGAAACAAATCTGAGAGTCAGTGGCACATTTCTGGGGGTTGCTCCCAGGATGTTGGCAGAGGGTGCTCTTCCTGTGC
This sequence comes from Urocynchramus pylzowi, assembly GCA_013397555.1. Lineage (NCBI taxonomy): Eukaryota > Metazoa > Chordata > Aves > Passeriformes > Fringillidae > Urocynchramus > Urocynchramus pylzowi. The sequence goes on from VZRH01008009.1 coordinate 310,858, forward strand.
CCACTTCCCCAGAGCTGCAAAGGGATGCTCACAGGAGGACAGCACACCCTCCATGGACATACCTGAAGAGCAGAGCCTCCATGCCAGGGTATTTTCTGTATGCAGAGAGAGAAACTGGGATGACACAACATGGGGCAAAGGGGAAACTAGACTGAATAAATGAGAGATGAGGTTGAACTGGAGCAGTCATAGAAAAGAGCCTCTTTTCCAGACACAGGAATGAATGGTTAAACTTTAAGATAGAATTCCTTGCAATTGGCTTGAGCTCAGTATGGAAAATAGATTTAGTAAGTTAAAGAGGAATAGAGACATGGTATGTTGAGAAGAAATATATCCAATTTTTGACATAAGGCCTCTTTACTGCTAATTCCCACTGCACAGAGGTGAGCTCCACACAGTGCATGAGGGCCTGCTTGATCAGTTTAGCTGCTCTGTAGGGCAAAGCTACCAGAGAGATCTGAGCATGGCCATCTGTGCAAGGCACTGCTTTCAGCATTTTGGCTCTAAAAGTAGCTTTAAAAGTAGAGATGGTGAGACAAAGGTAGAGTAAAGAGACTTGCTCAGAACAGCAGGGTTCTGTGCATGCATTCTGAGCATTAAATCAGAGGGGTTTGGTCTTGCTGTGACAGGCCTTGTGGGGATGCTATACCAGGTATGTGGTGAGGAGTAGAGTCTGTGACTGATTTCATGGTGTTGAATGATAAATTCAGGCACTGTGGTCTGAGCTGGAGTGCTCTGAGCTGCAGTATTCAGTGGTTATTCTTGGAGCTGCAAGGTGAGTGCCTCCTGAGCACTTGGGTTTTCTCTCATGGACACAACAAGCTGCAGCTACACCTGATGGCCAAGGCTTTGCCCCATAATCCCTGGCTGCTTCTGTTTGCTTTCGTGCAGACCGATTCTAGGATGCAGCTGTGCATGTGTGGGAATGAGAGATTAAATTTTGCTGATAATTTTATCACACAAATTGTGTCTGTTTCCTAACTGATGCACTTTGAGACTAGGATAAACCATCTAATAGAATCAGTTATGTAGATTCTCTGCACTTAGTTTGCTTCATGTGGGCTTTGGAAGTGGGACTATTACATTAAGAGTAGTTTCCTTGATACACAATTAAAATCAGCCACTTTTATAGTTTGCTGTTGCCTGTGTGAATCTGACTTGGCATATAATTAGTTGTAAGAGCCAGAAAAGAATTGCCTTTGTGTGACATATTTTTTTCCCTCCTAACTCATCAGCTAAGGGAGCCATAGCTGTGGAGACTGAAGGAGGCTTCATATCCTTCCTGCTCCTCAGGACTTGGTCTGCAGATGCCAGTAAGCACGAGTCAAAGTGGATTGCAACTGGTTCATCAGTTTCATAAGTGCTAGCAAACAAGTAGAAGTTGATAAAAAAAGGAATCTTCACTTGGCAAAAGGAAAGGAAAAGACTAATGAAGTTTGTTGGCTGGAATTGGAGACTCACCTTCTCCTACTAACCTAAAGGTGACAGCCGTAGGGTGGAGGGAATATGAAGCTTTTAGGAAACAGAGTTCTTGGAGTAGAACTGCTTTCTTCCAGGAGGACAGTGGATATTTATATTTCAGAAAGGACTGAAGGTGATTGAGGAACTTTCTCAGCCCAGGCCACTCATCCTACTCTGGGCTGTAATGTAGCATCTTCTCCACAGGGCAGACCTTTACAAAAGCTTCAGAGTGTCAGGGAAATATCTCTGGTCCTTCAACTTCAGCTCCACCTGCTTTTCCTTCACCCTCTGAGAAGTGTAGGCATTATTTGCTCCCTGCTGAGGTGTTTCCAAGAGCTGTGTCCCTGTCCTGGGCTGGGGACAGCTGTGCTGGAGGATAAAGAGATTTCCCATGGCCCTGCCCTCCCTCCAGGCAGGCAGGAGTCTCCCATTCATTCATTCATTCATTCAATCCACCTAATAAAAACTCGTTGGTGTTGAAGGCTGGGATCACACCAAGCTTGGCAGAATTATCAGGTTCTGAAGGAGAAGTGAAGTTCTCAGAGTGACACCATGTCACACCTGCAGCACCCAGCAGTACCCATCTCAATATGTATTATTTTGCAGTAACATCCTAGCAACTGAGTCAAATAGAACATAAAACACAAGAACAAAGAGTGCGTGTTAGAATTACCCTGAAGCATGCCTGAATTAATTATGCCTCTTAATTTTTTGGATAAAAATCAGGTGCTTATTTCATTATTTATAGCACAAAATCAAAACATTACTCTTTTATTTATGATGATGATGATTCTGCCCAGATTGTGTTGGTTTTCTTGCTATCAACAGCAGCTCTAGAAAGCTTGACAACTTTCCATGCTTTTAGAGAGCCAGGAATGAAGTGGGTTTTTCCTAGACTTAAACTGTAGTTTAGAAATTTTAAGAATGACAAAAAAAACCCATCCAAAGAATTTGAGTTGTGTATGACTGGGGGGAAAAAGTATTTTAACCTTTTATCTAATGTGTGAAATAAGTTGTAATAACTATGTGGACTGCACACATCACAGAAGTGCAAACTATTTACAAATTAATCTTGAAAACACTTTTGTGTGACAAATGTGTTGGCTACTCTGCTAACCAGTTACAGGAAATTTAGATTAATCAAAATGAGTACTTACCCTATGACCAAAAGAGGAGGTATGTCATTCAAGTTTCCTGAGATGATAAATATACATTTAATTGCATGTTTTGCCATCCAAATATTATCTAGAGAATTAAAATTAGTATGGAAAGGTAGTGTATTCTCCAAGCATTTATGCAGGAGCTTGTGCACACTCTCAGCTTCAGAACACCTCATTTCATTTCACAGTTAGTTCCCTTCAGCAAATAAAATGCAGTCTGGCAAACAGTAACATCAAACATTTCTGTAATCTGCATGTAACATAGAGCAAAGAAATTTTTAAAAATGAGAAATCTGTCCCACAATTATATCCCTTTCACTTTTCTATCAGTAGAACTGTCCTGCAATCAAAGTTGTGCTGCTTTAAATCTGAAATATTGTAGTGATGGATGAGTCATGCTCCTTATTTAATAACATAAGCCAATGAAAACTGAAAGGAGTTGCTCCTTTCCAAAGCTGGTTTAATGTTTCACAGTCTATTCAACCAGAATGTTTGCATTTATTATTATTTTAACCTATCTCTCAATCCTAAATAATAATAATGCTTGCATCCACATTAAGATGAGCTGCAGGAAGTGTAGCATGGTACTGCAGAGCAATCGTGTTTATAACTGTAAATACAATTGATTGCCATATGAGCATGAACTTCACATATAGGGTCTATTACACTAGGAAGAAATGTTTTAAGTGAATTCCAGTGTCACCTAAATTGATAGTTAAGGGTATGAAATTCAGCACTGATAAATGAAAATGCTTTTTTTACACAACACATGATTTAACTGTGGGCCCATCTGCCACAGCAAATTGTTCAAACTGAGATTTAGGATTCAGATTTAGATGTTTATATTGAAATCAGAAATACCTAATGTTATATATAATACAACACATAGTGAAAAGGATATTGAACCACGTCTTCTAGGATGTAAATCAGTCTCTAACTGCTGGGGAGCAGGGTATGAAAGCAAGCTGCTTACATCTGCCCAATAATGAGCTTTTGCATGCCTCCTGATATATTAAGTACTGATGAGCATCAGGCAAGAGCTGCTGCTTTGGTTCAGACACAGAACCAATTGTTTCCAAAGGTGCTTTCTTACACTCTTCCTAGTAGGAATATGTTGCACCCCAATTCTTTAGTCCAGGCTCAGAAAAGCAAGGCAGAAAGATCTTCAAATATACAGCATCATACCATTTTTCCTCCAAAGATCCCATTTAACTTTCCTTACAGACAGGCAGGATTCAAGATCAGCCTGATTACTTTTTTTGTAAATTTAAGATTTGAAACTGGTCTGCAGAGCATGTTTACATCACTCTGATTTATGAAGGCATGGAGTTGCATGTCAACACCTTTGAGAGAGAGGGCAGGTTGCATGAAAAAACTTTTGACCCAACACTGTGTCATGCCTATGGAGCACAGATACTTAACAAAAAAATCCTATGGTAGGTATGAGAAAAAAAGGGTTTAATTTGGGTACCATTGAAGAAAAATTGTTGATTATTACCAGTTGCTACTCAGTGGTTTATATCATGGAGAGATCTGATGGCACACAAACTGCATGTGCTCCCTTTGTTTAAACCACAGGAGATAATGCTGTTCTGGGCTACACCTGATATGTTAATTCAGTTCACAGGACCAGAGTAGAGCTAATCAGAAGTAGATGCCCTGGTATTGAACACTTCAAGTGTCTGTAGATTGGCTACTGCTGGCTGCACTGTCCTCTAAAAATGACTTGGCCTCCACAGATTTGCTGTTTTACAAAGTGGTCATCACCACTCCACTGTAAATTGCTTGAGGCAGCTTTCCTCTTTTCCCACATCCTTTAGCATCTTTCATTTTCAGGTGTTTTGCCTCCCTCTGCAAAGTCAGTAAGACATTTTATGAATCTCTGGTACAATAACTATTCTGAAAATGATATTTTGAGTGGATTTGCTAATTCACATGGACTATGAAGTCATAGCTTAAAAGTGATGTTAGGTGGTAGAGCCAGGAAGAAAATGGAATTTCTCTTCCTGAAAAGATGCCTCATTTTGAAAAAAATGAGAAATGTAATTATCTTGTAATTATCTATATTTGCCATCTCTCATTTACCAATAATATACCTCTACATTATTAACTGGTGGCCTCAATGTGCTGGGGAGGTGTGACCTCTTTTTCTGTTTTGGGTTAGTCACACAGCAAACACTTAGAGCTGCTTTTCTTCTGCTACTAAGAAATATCTCTAAGAGTGCCATGGGAGATGCCATGGCAGGTGTAAGTCAATCCCAGCAGTTCCAGAAGTCTTTACCCATATCCCACCAAGAAGGCAATGATTTCAGAGGGGTGGCTGAGCATCCCCTCCCTCCTGGAGTCTATGCTGAAGGGGAAGATGCTGATTTTACCCAGCTGACAATCAGTAGTGGTGCAGTTTGAAACAGTTACAGCCCCAGCACTCTCAAAGTCACCATCATTCCCACATCACAGTGTCTTTAAGAGTGCAGATGCTGCAAGTCCTAGGAGACAAGTATTCTGGGCTGCTGGTAAAATTGGAAGAAGTTATGCAAAGCACAGACAGGACATTCCTAAACTGGAAATAAATAGTGCAGTGATTTGCAAAGCATTAGCAGCACTATCCCTGCAGTAGAGGGATAGAGGCTGAACACTCCCAAACCCCAGATATATCCTATAATAACAAATACAGAGTTAAAGTAAAAGCAGAGGGAGCAATATGGTTACTATCTGATAATATATCTACCCTCTAGCCACTGCTGAAAGACATTCTAGCCCACACTAGATTTAAGATGGATGAGAGGTTTTCTGTCAAACAGGCAAGGCTTAAAAGAGTAGAGGAACTGAAGGTTTGATCTTTAACACCAGATGGAAAAGAGAAAGATGAAAGAAAAGTTAATCAGAGACTTTTCTTAAGCTCTACTGATTACTGGAAAGCTTTTGACATGGTCTGTAGTATGCAGAAGTGAGTGGTGAGCCTTGATATTAAACAGCTCACCTAACGGTTTTTTTCCCCCTGAGTTTAACAACTCGGTCAGTAGCCTGCTGGTGACTTACTACAGTTACCATTGCTAAAACTGACAACTTTTTTTTTTTTTTTTTCATGACCTTCCCAAATGGCACTAGCAAATTTTTCCTTTAAAAGTCAGTCTCATCCCTCATGAAACCAGCAATGGAAGAAGGTCAAGAAAAGAAGTGGTGATCATCTCCCAAGATGCAGAAACTGCTTTATGAGCAGGTGCTTTAGGTCAGTTATTTAAAGAATAAGGACCCAAGTGGCTTCTGAGCAGATGATCTCTGTAAAGGTTTAGTGCTTCTGGTCCATTCTGAAGAACTAGTTCCACTCTTGTTCTTTAAGCCACACAGGACAATATGCAATGCACTGGACTGTACAGGAGGAGACAGCTGCACGGCTCTGCTTATCCTGAAGTACTGAGCAGCCCTCAGGTATGGACCCACCCTCAGTTAAATGTTCCCCCCTGACCTGGAGAAGCACATCAAGTATCTCAGTAGAAGTGGCCAGCACAGAAACTCAGTGCCCTGTGTGGTGGAGTCTGAGGTGCCTTTTGAACCAGAATTACCCGGGCTGCTGGCAGGGAGTGATTGCACCCACCAGATCTGTAGCATTCATCACAGTCTCTCTGAGACCTGAAGTGATAACTCAACAGATCATCTCTCCAGCCAGCCCAGTGACTTACAGCACCACAGAGCTGCTATTCATCCTCCCAGCTTCCTGCCCAGGAGAAGATGAGAACGATGTTATCAGTGGTTTGCATATGGGCAACGGATGCACAGAAGAGTACGGGATCTGGTTCAAGGTCACGCTGTCTGTGTCTCAGAACTGAGCCCCTTAAACACAAGACCTTCCTACCTCATTCTTATATCTAATGTCTATGGGTGTATTTTTCCCGTAGGGTTTAAGCTGGACTGTTGGCTCCCAACTTTGAAGCAGTTTCCTGCCTTTCCATGGCATGAATTTTGAACTCGTCCATTGAAAGCATATGGGCTTTTCCTAGCAAGCAAGTGAATCTACAAACTTGGAAAGGCATGTGAACCAGAGTTTGAATCTCAGCCAAACAATTTGTTCTGGCTTTAATCAAGATGTCTTCTTTTAACTTCAAATATCGTTTTTTAAAATCCCATATCAAAACTTCTAGTGTCACACTATGAAATCAATAAATGCTACCAGTCAGTCAACTCAGAAGTACTTCAAAGCAGCCTGAGTGATAACCATTATTTTATTTTTAAAAATATTCATCAAAGAGATGCAGTTAATATGAAGGCAAAACAAAATTAACTACAACAAAGAAATGTGTCAGTTACAGTTTGAACTTGCAGAATACCACAAATTCTGCTACTAGTTTTGCTTTTAAAGTTTCTCTTTTTCCATTCCTATATTAACACATTTTAATATTTACCTTTTTCTCTTCTCATCTTATCTAGTAATTTAGTTGGGCAAAAACTAGTTTTGATGCAGTCATTTGATTAATTATATATTTGATGATACTTCACACCTTAAAAACCAGATTTTTGCATCTGAATCTCCTACATAGAGTGCTGTATGAGGAACCAGTCCAGACTGAACTGTGCAATTTAATTGTTTGTTGAAGTCTCATCAAGTTCAATGGCTCTGTGTTTAAAGCTAAGTATGTGACTATAAGCATTCCTGAGTAAGGGTCATGGATTTTTATCTTATTCCATAAATATTTCAATGGAAAAGCAAGGGAAGTATTCCTGAGTAAAGTTGCAATGTAATAAGAGTTTTAAGCAAGGGTTTTGTTCATTAATTATAGCCACTGCTATATAATTTAATTGTGTATTGTAGTGGTACTTATAAATTTATGTCTTAGAGATAGTTGGACTGTAAGGATTTTCATAAGTGATTGTTTTTTTCATGAACATTTTCTCTAGATTCAGGAAGAACTGATGTATATTTTTACAGGAGATAGGTCTGGGTTTTGTTAGATTCAGATCACTGAAGTTGGGGAACTATCAGGGAGAGGCACATCTGTATGTAGCTTTGGGGGAAGTCCTCTTGCCTGGCTTTAAATGTCCCCTGGGCTTTCCTCCCAGGCAGTAGAGCCTGTGGCTCACCCTGGGCTCTCCCTGCTTTAGTCCCCCTGGGCTCTCCTCACTGGCAGTAGAGCAAGATCAGCACTTTCAGTGTGTCAATCCTCTGATTTGTTTTAGGCATTGATTTGGGGAGGAAATGAATCATGTTGTAAAGTGCCTTTTCTTGCTGGGGACTATGAAAGTGTTTAGGGCTGAGATTCACTCACTCACACCTTTTTGTTTTGCTTGAGATGCCCTACAGTACCTCCCTGGCCTCCCTGCTGCCCCAGGGCAGGCCTCTCAGAGATCCTGTGTCCCATGGTCATAGCTTGGAAGTCCCAGAGGAATCTAAGATGCCACAGAGGCCTCTTTTTAGTTGGCCTGCCAGATGCCAACTCAGGTGCAGATGCTACCTCCAGATTGGAATCTATGTAGTGAGCCCATAAAAAAAATTGAAAAAAATTGAAAAATTTGAAAAAATTGAAAAAATGGAGTGTATTCAGTGCCTTGAAGTTTAGGCTAAATGAAACCTGGGAACATATTCTCCAGGAAAAAGATTCTGAGAAAACTATGGCAGCAGCTCTTACCTTTTAAACTGTAAATCTTGACATCTGACCTCAGTAGCTGAAGAGTTTGAGCAAAGAATATCCAATGGTTTGATTCTCAGCTGAAGGTCAGGATTTCCACTGCACAGCGTGTTTAAAAATTTTAAGATAAAAAATTGGAGAAAACTATGTTACTGAGGTGTGTGAGTCCCAGTTTTGCCCAGAGAAAAACAATGAAAAAAGGCAGAATGAGACTAATTAGCCACTTTTCACCTCCCATCTCCCTGTCCTGGGTGGGACCACAACACGAACACGTCTTGCTGTCACATTATGTTCCACGCTGCTCTGTGGAGTTGTCCTGTCTCCACTGGTGGGGTTCAGTGGCAGGAGCAAGGCCTCCCCCAGTGAACCACGGGGCTCTCTCTCTGTTGCTGGTGTGCACAGCTGTGCCAGCAGCCAGCAGGTTGGTACCCCACGTGTGATTATCCGCAGATTTGTGGCCTAAGCTGCTTTGTGGCTTGTGGTTCCTGTTCAACCCAGGCCCTGGCCAGTGCTGGGGGCTGCCAGCCTTCTGCTGGCCTTGTGCCCGTGGCAGGAGTCTCCCCTGAGTCTCTTTGGTCATTGCTTTTCACACCTGGTGTGTCTCTAGTCTCCCTGCGAGCCTCTCAGGGCCCCCGGCCAGCCCCGGGTTGGCAGACACCGGCTGGGGGGCTCCCCCAGTGTGTCCGACTGCTGGGGGACACTCTGAGGACACTNTGCTCAGAGCAACGGGAGCTCTGCCAAGGACACATTTAAAGGGAGGTGGAAACAAAAAGTAGATAACGTTTGTTGACCAATAAGGATGCTAAAGGGATGGGATCTTAAGGAATGGACATTTTGGGCAATGTATAGGATGACTCTTGGGGGGCTGACTCTTGGCCTCCAGCTAATCACACGATGGATTTGGCCAAAGGCTCTGGATAGAGAGGATGGGATGCTGAGTGATTGACAGAGGGTCAGGGCGGGGGGGTTGGGGATGATCTCAACCCAGGAGAATGATAACACAGGTATAGGGAAGGGGTACAGTTTGGGGTAAACTACTTAGGAAAACTAAAGGATTACAAAAATCTATTACAAAATATTACAAAATATAAAAACACACTACAACATCGGTGACTGGTCCCAGGCTGCCAGGCTCTGCCCAGCTTCAGCACCACCCTTGTGCCTTCTGCAGCCCCCGTGCCAACCTACAGCAGCTTGTGCTGCTCAGAGATGCACTTCCATCCCTCTCTGCCTTCTCCTCCTCCAACAGATTTATCTGGATGGGTTGAGTAGGGGTGCTTACTGACACAGCTCCTATGCCTTGGTCTGCAGCTTTCACCTTCTTGTGTTCATTCCTCAAGGAGCCTCTAATGAGATGATGGATATCATAATGAGATGATATGCAGTCTCTATGAGATGATGGATATCTCAGTCTCTGCACATTTTTAGAGTAAGCATTCTAACATGTAATTCAAATACAGGGTAAATCCTCTCTTCTGATCCAAAAAAAAAAAAAAAAAAAAAAAAAAAAAAAAAAAAAAAAAAAAAAAAAAAGAAAATTTTTTNAAAAAAGAGAGAGAATTATTTGGAGAATCACCAAAGAAGAATTTGTTTAAATGAAAAGTAATGGAAACATGTCTATCTGAGTGCTAGGAAAATTTCCAAAATGGAGTATAAACAGCTTTCTCAGCACCAAGTTACCCTGCCTGGGGCTTCTCATGTTTAACAGGTGGTTTCTACTGCCACCACCAGTTTTCCATCCTCCAGTGATAATCACCAGCTGGCTCAACTTGGGTCATCCAGAAATGGGACCAAAGGCTAGAGCACTAGTTGCATGGGAAGCTGTTGAAAATGGATTACTGCCAAGTGAATGATACCATGAATAAGAAAATGGAAATTTGAGTGTAAAATTATCTATTTAGTCTTTATCCATGGCTGTGGCTTATTGGGTTTTTTAGTTGCAGCTAAGATTGACTATAGTATATTGTGTAGCCTTAACAGCTTTGGTCTGTAAGATTTCTTAAAAATGAAACATCTGGGCAGCCTTAAGTCTCTGTGAGGGTCATTAAGACCTCATTAAGACCTTCTTCCCTTTTGGGAAGAAACCCAAAAGGAATGTTCAAAATCTAGATACAAGATGATTCTGGTTTGGAGTCACACACTTCACTCCTGGCATAGGACTGGCATAGAGTTAGGGGTGGGGAACCTTCAGAGCATCCCTGTTCATCCCAGAAAGTCTGTCTGTAACTGGTAGTCAAGCATCATCTCAGGTTAGAAAGAAAAGGAATTTCACCAAGGATGCTTCAGCAGTGGCTGGTGAGCTCCAGGAGGGCCTGTCCTCTTAGGTCTGGCAAGCAGATTTACCTTCAGTTTTCCAACAAGTCAGCCCTTTGTCTGACTGTACTTTTTTCTAACCAGGAATTCCAACTGCTTTGTAGTTTAATTCATTGTTCGGTACGGCTGTTTTAGGAAATTTATGAACTCTTGATGCTGTCTTCTCCTTAAAGAAAGGATTTAAGAGTGGGACATTGTGTTACAGTGTGTATGCTTGGCACAACAGCCATTAAATAGGATGTTTCTTGCTAGCTACAAGATTTGTGTTATATTTTCATCTTCATCATCATTTTTAAGTGTCTCTGTCCTTCTAGTCCACGACACTGCCTTTGCCAGGAGTGTGGAAGTGAGCATGTTGTAGCTGTGTTCCAGCTACTTTCCTCACCTAAGCTGGGGTGCAGGGGACTGGGAAGGCAGGAGCTGGGGGAAGGGGGAGGCTGAGCACAGCATGGGAGGTTGAGGATGCCCCAGTTCTGGGTAAGGTGGAGAATAACTGAAGTTTGAAGCCTGATCTGCACAGGCAACTGCTGCTTTGCAGAGGTGGCTGGAGTGTTCTGGCCGTGGTGAGGGCAGCGTGTAAATGCTGGAGTGTTCGTGCAGGAAGAGTGGGTTATATTGGGAAGGCTTGTCTCTGAGATGGAGTATGGAGATGAGACAGCAGACTGAACATGAGCCAGCAGGGTGCCTACATGGCCAAGAAGGCCAATGGCATCCTGTATCAGGAACAGTGTGGCCAGCAGGATCAGGAGGAATCACAGATACCTCAGCGATTCCTCCCCTGTGCTTGGCACTGGTTAGGGTGTCCCTTCAGTGCTGTGTCCAGTTCTGGGTCCCTCAGTTTAGGAGGGATGTTGAGCTGCTCAAACATGTGCAGAGAAGGGCAGCAAGGCTAGTGAAGGGTCTAGAACACAAATCCTATGAGGAGTGGCTGAGGGAGCTGGGGGTGCTTATCCTGGAGAAGAGGAGGCTCAGGGGAGACCTTGTCACTCTCTACAGCTCCCTAGCAGGAGGGTGCAGCCAGGTAGGGGGTGGCCTCTTCTCCCAGGAAACCAGCAACAGGACAAGAGGACACAGCCTTGAGCTGCTCCAGATGAGGTTTAGGCTGGACATTAGGAAGAAGTTCTTCATAAAATGAGTGATTAAACATTAGCATGGGCTGCCCAGGGAGATGGTGAAGTCACTGTGCCTGTGTTTAATAAAAGACTGAATGTGGCACTCAGTGCCATGGTCTGGTTGACAAGGTGGTGTTAGGTCATAGGTTGGACTCCCATGATCTCAAAGATCTATTCCAACCTAGTTGATTCTGTGATTCTGTGAACCCCTGGAACAGGACACACCTCAGTGCATTGGTATCTACTAATTGTGATCTAATTTGCAACTGTGTACATTTAGGATGGCAATGCTAGCATGGAAGGAAGGTCCTCAGCTGTAACTAAGTTTCTCTTCATTTCGTACCTGCTAATGTGATATAGTGAAGGCTATTTGGTACTGTGCATGCAAAGCTAAATGAGGCCTGGCAGGCAGCCCAGGAAGCCCTGCCACGTGTCCCAGCTGCTCACGGCACTCACCGTGTGCTCCGCTTCCCCAACTTTGCTGCTGCACATTTTTCTCCAGCTGCTTGCAAACAACAGAGATCTTGTGGTCAAGAACTTCCTCATGATTTGGCATAGAGTAAATAGATAAAGTTCATGAAGAGGATTTCTTGCAAAGGTGGACTGAGTTTGCAGTTCAATTTTTCCCCTTTTTTCCCTAGTTTCAAAGACAAATGTGCCTGACTCCTCCCTCCACAGGTGAAGTCAGCAAGTTGGTGGAGACATTACAGAGACTGACTTTCAGGAAAAAGGGGGGGAAATTATTTTATTTTTTTCTAATTCTGAGCACCATTACCCCTCACCTCTGAACCAAGAAAGACTTTACGTGGTGTCATAATTTAGCAAATTACTTCCTCAAAGGAAGGTCAAACATTTTACCATTCGATCAATAGGAAGCGACTTACAAATCATGTGTATTGATCATTGTAATCATTCAGAGGAATGTAGGGCAGACACTAAAATCACATGCACTTAGTCTTAATTGCCCACATTAAAGCAATTATGTCCCAAAACTGTCATTGTCTAATGCTATGCACACTACCCAGCATGGTAACTTTTAGCCATACATATTTAATCATAAATCAGCCTCTTAGGTCTATTGCACTAAAGACTTACAATATTGCTGTAATTATGCAAATATAACTATGTCTTTTTCATCAATGTGTAAGATCATGTTGCTTTGGGGAGCCAAGTGGAGGAAAATAAAGCCCTATATTAATGCAGCTGGTATTTAATACATATATTTTATGGCTGTGCTATGTGTTCATGACACAAGTACTTAAAGTGACCTTAAATTGCTAATGAACAGAGAGCCTTTGTAAAAGCAGTCACAAGTCAAGGACTTGTAGATAAAACTTGTTGAGAGGTACATTGATGGTAGGCTTGTGTCAGGAGAGTGCTATTTGTTCCAGGATGTTTATAAACATTATTTTCCAGAGGATCATTTCAGCTAAAAGTGTCTCAGAGAGATACCAATTAGTAGAATTGAAATAAATGTTTTCTGATCTTTTTAACATAAGGTGGGAGCCTTTTTCCTTTTGTCAAGGAAGCCAGTGTGTTGTCTCAGGAAAGTTTTGTTTTGATGAACTTAAAGATTTGTCAGGAGTATATTCCTTTTACCATTCCAGAAACTATTTCTAAGCAAATCTGAAAAACAAACAATTCTTGGTGTGTTACATACCTTATATTTTGCAAACAAGAATGTTTGAAATCACAGTTATTATCTAACATGGAACAGCCAAATTTAAGAATTTCTCAGAAAATATGAGCTAAAGTCCCTTAAAATTAAGGAGAGCAATTCTCCTGCCTTCCTGGGCTGAGATCTAAACTTGCCTGAGTCAATTCCCAAGTATCTTTCCAGAAACATCATCTAATACAGCCCAGAACAGAACAGGTCATGGAAATAAGAATATACAGAAGAGACTGCATTGTAACACAAGAGAGAAAAAGGAAGGATCATCTACAGCCTGCTTTCACTTCTTGACCCCCCTCTGAAGGAGTGCAGAGCAGGCTGAGCTCTGGCTCTGCATGCAGAGGCACAAAGGGAAGGTGCAGAGAGGGAAGACAGGCTGCTGGGATTGTCAGCTACCTCCACCTTACCATTTCCTGCTCCTCTGAGCCTTTTTGGAGCCTGAAGCATCACATCATCTAGCAAGCGTTGATCACATCAGAAGTTCTGCAAAATGTTCTTGCACCTTCTCAGTCTTCAGCACGGTGGGCTGCTGACACACAGGCCTGAGGGTACTTCTGAGAAACCTCAAAAGGTAATGAGACATGCTGCCTTTTTGGCAACAGGCTCCAGATAAGGCATGTGCATCTTCACTGGGAGACGTGCAAGCTGCAGATCTCTCAACAAGCTTCAGAGCTGCAGAAACAGGGAACTGTGCATGGAAGCTAAGAGCTAAATTGATTTATTCCTGGAAAGATCTCTGACTCCAAATCTCAGGCAAACTTATTTTAACAAGTTTTTGAAAATGTCAGCAGCAATTCTGATCTTCTGGGGGTCTCAACCTGTTCAATGCAGCAATGTGTAAACCATAGGATACCCTGTAAGTCACATGTGTATCCAGGTGGGCACTGAATCACAAGTAATTTTGTATGGGCTTTTAAAAGGGAGAAAGTAAGTAATTTCTCTCAGAAGCCCTTAGCCCCAAAAGAGGGATTCAAGCATTAAACACCAAGCAGAGGAGAAAGCTGTTTCAGTGGAGGAAAAAGGACATAAAATGTATGAGCTCAAAATGGCTGCACCAAATCTGATCAGAGTACCAACCAGGTTACTTGCTGGCCCTGGATATGGCCAGTCTGGGGGCTTCTTCCCTGTGTCTCCAAGCACAGCTGGGTGGTGAGGTGCTGCATCATGCCTGATTGCTCGGGCATCCCAGTACTTCCCGCACTCGCTCGTTCTTTCAAGTAGCAATGAAGTTGTTTGGCTGGATCTTTTATGAAAGTTAAAATTGGTTTATCATTTTCTTTTCGCTTCTCACACCTTATCTAGTTTCTACATTCTTCCCACTTCAGTAGTCAAAGTGATTGAAAGCCGAAAACTGAGCAGATCTGTCCCTGCAGCAACTTTCCTCGCGTTTCTCATTTACCGTTTTATCAAACGGGCTCTTTGTCTTTGCAGTCCCCTGATGTTGCCTCTGTTACACGGTGATATTCTTCAGGTCATGGGGGTTAAAAGGGGGCTAAAAAGGAGATCATATTGGACTTGCTTTACACAGACATGTAGCATTAGACCCAACGCCCAATAGAGGAAAGATATACTACTCCTATTTGATGAGCAGCAGGCCAATAAATTCATTAATCATCATTTTATGCCTCATCAAACACTACCCAAGTTCCTCCATGGGAGTTATACAAATTAGCCACTGAAAAGGCAGTAATTTTAGTTTAGCTAGGTAAGTGCTTTTTGATTGCCTTCCTGAACAATGCTTCCCTTGACAAGCTAATAAATCAGCCCTTTCTGAATCAGAAGTGCAGCAAGTGCGAACAATAACTCCACATAGTTTCTCCGCTGATTTCAGCTGGAAGGCCTAAGAGGATGATCTGGGATCAAAGTCTCTTACTTTATTGCAGAGCAAAAGCTTTCTTTATGAAGAAGAGCTACAGAGAAATGAGGGAAGGGGGATTTTTTTAATCAATTAATGAGAGAAAAAGTCTTGAAACAAAAAGGAGGCCTAAGTCTCCGATTGCAGGGATGCTGGGAGGCCGGCAGGGCAGCTCGGGCAGGAGCCAGCCCTGCCGCAGGTGAGGCTGGAGGCATAAATCGAGGGGCTGCTCCTGTGGAGAGTTACAGATTACCAGGGCGAGTCAGAATACAGACTGTATTTAATCTGCGACCAATTGATTCCTTGAGTGTTTCAGGTATTTGTAGTGTAGGTTTAGATTTGTTGGTGGCTTTACAGTGGGAAGCCTTGAGGCTGTACTGTCTTATCTTTTTTTCAAATTGCTGCCTTTGACAGTATCATTTTTTTTAACTTGGCCGTAAATCATTTCACTAATCAGCTGTCACCAGCCAACATGCATACATTGGCATTCAGCCGGAGAATTTGTTTTGGAAGGCCTTTAGCAACAAAAACTATGTTTGTATCAATAACCGTCTGTTAATGTCTCATGCATACGGATGTAGAACACGGGGAGGAACAAGGGGAGACGGCAGCAACGGAGAACAATTTTGGTGGAGGGAAGAGGGGAAGAGCATTAATCGCCACGCAGGGCGCAGCCTCCCGCCGCGGCTTGGGTGAGGAGCTGCGTGCGGTACCTGCGGCCCCGCCGAGCCGCTGCGCGGGGCTGCG
>VZRH01008009.1:340552-437714 GCA_013397555.1 Urocynchramus pylzowi
TTTGTTTGTTTTTTTTTTTTTTTTAATTTAATTTTTTAATGTGCGGTGTGCGGAATTTCGTGTCTCTAAACTCCATGTCGTTCTGGCCCGGTAAACGGGACGGGACCGTCCCCGGCTCGCACGCTCCCTTACATGCTCAATCCACACAGGTGTGCACTTTCATCAGTTTTCGACTGCACGGTGTCACCGGTATTTGTCCCCGGCTTCATTATAGCGATCGCTCTGGAGCACTGCATTTCTTTCTCCACTCGAAAGCTCTTCTGTCATAATCCTCTGACAATCCCCCTTGTTCGAGGAGTGAGATATCATCTGGTCAAGTTTTATACATTTAACATTCATTTTATATGTGAGTAGAATAACTAACTGCTTTTCCGTGCTCCTTTCTTTGTAGGAAGAAGCAGAAGTTTTAACCATCTTCCCGTGGCATCTGACTTTTTTGAAGAGGAGGTAAGGTTAACGTCATGTAAAATTACCCTCTTTATTTCTGATGTTCCACTAATCTTTCTTCTGTAGGCATACGTTTTGGAAACTGTGGTGAGTTCATGCATACTTTCATGCCTTGCAAACATAATACCAGAGCTGATTAATAAACGGTAGTGATAGGACTCTTATGCCGTCAGGATTGTAAGTGCCTATCAAACTGACATTCTCACTACATTATGCCACTATTATATTCTTTGCAGTTTTAAAAGAACTGTAGATAATTATTCAAGATATTGAAACATTTAGTTTATAGTTCTATTGCTGTGGTTGTCACCTTCACTTTATATCAAATTTGAGACTCATTTCTTAAGGATGTCTCTATTTTCTGCTTTATTTGCACATTGATAGCTTTACTGAATGACTAGTCACAGCAACTTTTTCCTCTGATAGCAGCATATTAAAATGTGAAAGCCTAAGACTAATCTGCTTTGCAGGACTTTTCAACCACTTGGTGGAAGGGAAATAAGAAGTTTGTTTCAAGACTCTTATGTCGTTCATCAGTGCTGTTAACAAACATGGGGCTTGAGGATACAATTGCTGCTTCTCTGTGTTTTTGCTGAAGGTATGTGCATTTGAAGGTATAGATAAGTTCTTGGTATTAGGAGTTTGTGTATTTTGCAGCAGCCAATGAAACTATAACAGTGCAGGTTGATATTAAAATTCTGGACTTCGTATATTTTTCTCATAATTCTTTGGAAGATAAATTGTTAGTGCAATTGAAAAAACATTTGCCCTTACAATCTTATTTAACAGTGGGAAAGATTTACAGGCTGACTGTGTACTGTTCACGTTATTTAAATTTAGGCATGTGAATTTAGATTCAGCTTCTGTAAATAAATAATTTAAATCCCTATTTTTGTAGCCTTCAGTCTGATCGGTTGGTCCTGCAAAGCTGTTAAAAGGGTCTTTGGTTAGTTTAGTAGTTGGACTCCAGTAGGGTTTTTGGTATTAGAGGAACTTGGATTTGAGATGACTGCACAAAACGTGACCCAAATTATAGCAACATTTGAATTTGCATATTTGTTTTTTCTACACTGGTTTCTTTTGCATGATTTCATTTAGACTGTGCAAACGGGGTATAGCATAAAATGGCTTAATAAATCAGTGCATGAATGTACAGTAGGGATCAGCTGAGAATATTTTCTTTCTGGGAGAAACAAATGAAAAGAGGCAGGATGATCCTGGAAGTAACAGCAAACTATAGTTTAAAAGTACAGCTGTTGGTAGGCTCTAACTGTAAATGGTTTGGTTCCAGGTGGCTTGTAGTGAATGGAGTTAAACTTGGCTATCTTGGATATGGTACACCTTAATTTAATTAATTTAATAGCTACTTTCTGTTGAAACTTTAAAATCTAACGATCCTGTTTTTATTGCAGTCTTTAAAGATCTAATCATTCTTCTGTGTGTCTGAGATGTAAAACTTAGTGCAAGGCGAGGCAACAGATTGGTTCCGTCATACGATTTTGTTGGGTTTTTTGAGAGTACTTAAAAGATTATGATGGATAATGCTGTCTTGCCAAAGAATGCCGACACAGGTGTTCATCATTATCTTAATTAAGATCCTGAGAAAATGTCATCTTTCGGCATGAATTATGAAGGGAGATGCATTAGGAGATCATTCCAACTTTTTTTTTTTTTCTTTTTACAGGGGTAGATGAGAAGGAGGCTGATCTCTCAAAACCTTTTTGATATTTCTTTATCAGAATACCTGACCTTAGACACTGAATTTGTTTCTCCAGTTCAATTTGGGACAATATTACCCAACAATTATGTATGTGACACTAAA
This sequence comes from Urocynchramus pylzowi, assembly GCA_013397555.1. Classification (NCBI taxonomy): domain Eukaryota; kingdom Metazoa; phylum Chordata; class Aves; order Passeriformes; family Fringillidae; genus Urocynchramus; species Urocynchramus pylzowi. The sequence goes on from VZRH01008009.1 coordinate 342,822, forward strand.
GGGAATCCTCTTAAAGAAAAAAAAAAAATTTAAATAGTAATTTCCCTATAAGATACCCTGTTTCATTTAAAACTGTCCTATTAAAAAAAAACCTGTGAGACTCAGATGGTACTGGAAATTGATGCTGGAAATATCTCATAAGAGATATTTCATACAGTATATTTTAAAGAATTAATAGCTCATAAGAGAAAAATAAATACATATGAATATTCATTTTTTTAATTAGGCATGAAGAGAAAATTTTCTTTCTCGTCTTTGCACTACCATAGAAGTAAAACTAATTAGCATCCAAAGAGGAGGGAGGGGCCTGTGTCTTTCTATGTTAAAGCAATACATTATTTACTGGGCAAGAGCTAAAAAAATGCATGTAAAATATTGGCTGTAAAACTTAGGGGCCCTTTCCTGCAGACTCTGCTGCTGCTTCCCTCAGGTGCAGTGCTGGGAGTTCCAGGTCAGGCAGTGCACTGGAAGTGCCGCTGTTTTGTGGCTCTTAGCCTGGGTAAAGGAGGAGCTCTGTGAACAAGACACCCTCAGCTGCTCTGTTGTTTCTTCTTCTGCACTTCCTTTGCCCGAGATGCTCCTTGTTCACACTCTCTGTGTTTGTGGTCTGAGCGCGAGGTGTAAACTTGTGAACACCTAGAATTATTCTTCTGTGCCTAGCATTTGGGTATTAGGTAGCTTAGAGTTGTGTTTTTCTCTCCAAGCCTTTCTCTTTTAAATCACTTCTTGTCTAGAAGTCAGGCTAAAAGAAGCCTGATTATCAGTTCCAGTCCTTTTTTTTTTTTTTTTTTTCAAATTGCTTCAGTAGCCTTTTTGTGTGTGGAATAAAATACAGAAGTGCAGCTGACAAGCCTTTCAAGCACCTAGTTACTGTACTGAGCATGTAACNGTTCCAGTCCTTTTTTTTTTTTTTTTTTCAAATTGCTTCAGTAGCCTTTTAGTGTGTGGAATAAAATACAGAAGTGCAGCTGACAAGCCTTTCAAGCACCTAGTTACTGTACTGAGCATGTAACTCCAAAGATCTTGACAGTATCATGGGAGAAGCTGAAACTGTATTTCAGTTACCTTGAAGTTTCCTGTAATTAACTTAAATGGCATTATTTGCTTGAATTTGTTGGCATGGTATGGACTAAGTTAAGAATGTCTTTAGGGTTTATTTTACTTACAGTTCTGTGGACATATGCAGAAAATAGACTCTGAGTCAAAAGTGAAAAATGAAAAACTGCTTTCTTTCATGTTTAGAACAAGTTTTTCACTTAAAGCAAGCCACATCTACTGTTAGTTGGCTCTTACAGCAAATGAGGAGCAGCTCAGTGGGAAGGGTGGCTGTGGCTCCCTGTGCTGTTTTATGGGATCTACATGATCCCATGGCTTCCCTCATGTGGCAAATTCCCTTTTGCCTGCAGGTGCTGCAGTATGATGGGAGCTCCTGCAGCTGGAATCTGGCCTTCAGTGTGGGTGTTAGAGATGAGTGTCTTAATAGCAGTGTTGTGTTCCAAAGATTTTTTGCTTTATCTACTTTACTTACATATATTTGCAGTCCTTATGACTGGTGTTTGCAAGAGCTCAGCTGTACCTCTCTGAGGAGAAACATAAAGCCAGGTAGCCTTTCTGGCCTTACAACCCAAGGAATTCTTTTTAACCGTTCATAATTTCTGGGGTTTTATTAACATTAGAGCTTTTTAGTCTGTGTTCCTTAATGTGGGTAGTGCAGATGTAGATGATTCTTGAAGTTGTTTTTTTCAGATTAAAGTGAATGTATTTGTAGAAGCAGCAAATCCTTTTTTATTTTTTTTATTATTAAATCGTTGCTTGAGGAGAAAAACAAACCAGTTGGACCTTTCAAGGTGACTATGGATCACCATAACAGAGTTTACTGTACTGATAAACATGTGACTGATTGCTCTCCTACTCTTCCTGAAGGAGATGCACCTTTCTGAGCAATTTCTTTTTTCCCAACAGAGCACAAATGAGCTTTTTCTTCTTGTAAGCACCTATTTTTCACAGTATTTTTTTAGCATTTCTAGTGCAGATAAAGAACACAGCATTTACCTCTGAAATATTCTCTGCTGACATCTACGGAAATTTTCATGCCCTTCAGATTTAATTTTGTGTAAAATAATACATGGTATAATATGTAGGTCCTGTGTTTTCAATTAAGCTGTATTAGGTAACTATGCTTTTCTTTCATATCCCATAGCAAAGTATCAATATCCAGATGGCAGTGTGCTGGGATAAAAGATAGCTACAGGCTTGGCTGCTACTGTAAAGCCAAGAACAAACATTTTAGCCTGTGTGATAAATAAAACCCAGGTTGAGACGCTCGGCGTATTGGAGTTGCACTAAATAATTCTACAGTGCTGTTTATTACTGGTTTCATTGGATAATATGCAGCTGTAAAACCTGCTTGAAGCTTTTATTAAGAATACTCTGTCATTATAAAAAGGTGTCTACGACTTCTTTATGATATTGGCAGTGCAGGAATTGCTTTGTTTGTGCTTTCTGGCTTTTATCTAGGAAGGACCTTGCTGTCTCCCAGCTCCTGTGGGCATTAGGTTTCATGAAAGTCTCTTGGGAAGAGGACAGCTCTGTAGAACCTAAGTTTCAAAAGTAATTTTAAAATTATTTTTTTCCTTTATGCTTTTTCTTAAGTTTATTTCAGTATTTAATTTATTGCTTCAGTTAAAGTTCAGCTGATATTCCCTGTAGTATACACTGTGCTACTGAGTCCCTAAGTAAAACTTAAGCTGAGGTCATCCAGGTAGTTCTTTGAGAGGAGGCTGCAGAAGGGTGGAGAGACTTTTAGACTGGCTGAGAAGGGATGGGAAAACTTAATAGCAGGCAAGGGGCTAGACCTGAGTTTTTCTCCCTGCATTTCTGGCACATCTATGACCTAGATTTGTTCATGTAACTTTGGCCTCAGTTTACCTAACAGGAACTCTGCTTGTCTCAGAATTGTTAAGATGTAAATTGGTGTCCTTGCTCATATAATTGTTAGACTGTTGTGCTTTTGAGCAAGTGATTAATGCTGTTACTATTTCATTAGCAAAATGCCATTAAACTGTCCAGTTCCTCAGATCTTTGAGTTCCATAGGCACCAGTTTATGGTGCACCTCTTGGAACTTGCAAAATTGAACACCATCCACTGGGATGTGGCACTATCATAGTGTCTGTGGGATTGAACAAGCACACTGGATCAATGGGTGAAGAAACCCTTGCATTGCTCAGTCTGTAATCCTTGTTTGTCAGAGAAACATGCTGTTTGAATTAGTGACAAATGCTGTATTTTTGTTCCATCCCCCATTCTCCCTATGTCCCTTTTTTTTTGTTTTTCTAGATTGCACCCAAGAGAGAAACAGTGAGATGCACAGTGGGGAAAATGAACTCAGCAGTCCATCCTATCCTGTACCTGCCTGAATATGGGAAGAGACCTAGTACAAAGCCAGAATGCAGCTGGGCTTGCAGTATTTTTAACCATATTAAGTCCTGTTCAGAGTTAATGGTAAGTAATCTGCTATGAGTATGATATGATTCATTAAGCAAAGCATTAGAGCTGGGGCACTTTCCTTTGTGGTGCTGGGTTCAGTCACTTACAAAATGCAGAATTAATGTTTCCAGATACATCAACTTTATTCCCATTTCTGTTGAGAAAATTGCACAGTGCATGTAATAAGTATGTTGCTTTTTTTCTATTTTTGTCCTCTACAGATGAGTTCAATGAGTTGGTCTCAGAAATGCTGAAGAAGGGAAGGACAGAATTGGAAGGCAGGAGCTATTTTAAAGCAGGATTCTTCATCTTTCTGTAATGCCCAAACACGAAGACTTCATAAACTTGATTAGGTAGAGTATTGCTAATAGTGTCATATCAGTAATGTTGCATGATGTAATATGGCATTGCTGTATTGTTTAGTGACCATGTGGAGCTGCACTAAATAAATGAACATTATGAGTGAGAGCAGGAAATGGAGAAGGTGGTACTAGAGGAAACACTAGTAGCTTTTTTAAAGCCAGTGTCTTTCTTTTTTCAGCTCTTTCCATAACCAGTAGTGCTTTTTTTTTCTTGATAAAGATGGAATAAAAAAACCCCATCTTTTCATTGAAGAAATGGAATCTAGTTCAACTTCTTAATGAGAAAGTCTTCACAGTCCTGCTAGCTGTTAGAGCATCTTAGTGCTTTGTCCAGCAAGAAATTGCACTCACAGTGCTGACCTATTAACATCTGTAGTGCAGCAGCATGTGCTGCTCTTACTCCTCAGGGCTTGTGAAATGTCTGCTGTGGCACAGCCCTCTGTGACCTCTTGCATTGAAGGATGGAATTCGTGAGTCCTTTTCTGTCTGGAGCTCGTGGGAGCTCCCTCCTGAGCCAAATAGTTCTGAAATACTGCAAAAAAAAGATCTGACAGTGTTGTCTGGGAGATGTGACTGACTTAATTATTATTAACATTTATTAAGTGCCTTACAATGAAGTGGAAGAGCCATTGCCTTCATTTTTACAAATAGGAGAACTGGCATGTAAGGGAGAATGAATCTCTTCTATCTTCTGCAATTCTTGACCCACCTAATTAGGTGATTGTCACAAGAAATGAGAAGCTGGCTCAGGGGAATGGCACTGGGGGAAGCTGCCGGCACGTTCTGTGCGCGCCGCGCTTCCTCCTCACACAATGGCTTAGCCTGCTGAGCGGGGCTTCCCTCTCTCAGTGTCCCTGGGCCAGGGAGGAGATGGGAAGGGGCTGAGGAGCCTGAGGCTGTCTATTGGATAGCTTCATTATAGATCTCATCCAGGGAAAAGTGGGGAACTGCACCTCATTTCTAGGAGCTACTCTGGTTTTTAGCAATTCCTCACCCTCTGCCTCCTCCTGCTTCCTTTCGCTGTGGAGTGGCCTTTCCCCACAATAAGCTGATTTTCTTCATGGCTGATATTTACACTTAGTTAGCCTCTAAGGCACTAACTGCTTCTTCTGGTCTAAGACTTCAGTTTCTTTTTTTTTTTTTTTAATAATTTATTTTGCTGAGAAAGGGAATCTGTCCAGCTGCTACAAACAATAGTGGTTTTGATATATATCAATAAAGAGTTAGAGATGTATGTTTTCCAAGTAGAAGATAAAGAGACTTAAAGCCTGCTTTAAAGGAAGGCAAACCTTGGAGAGGTTTACTTAGATGTACAATATGCTCTATTCTTTCATTTTTAAAAACAGTATTAAGGGATTTTTTTCAAGAAAAGAGAAAATAATTTCATCTTTTTGGTTGCATTTTTTTCTTAGTCTCACAGTTGTAAGATAAATATTCAGAATTAGGAGTTGCTAAGGTTAATGTGATTAAAATGAGTATGTGATAACGGGCTCTGCACATTAAAGATTAAGAGCTCAAATTATAGACTCCAGAGGGAAACACTCCATGAGCATTTGTAAATTTTGTTTGTGCAAAAAATGCAGGCTTAGGCCTGTGGTTGCAGTTGCACAACAGTTTTATCCTGTTTTATCTGCAGAGAGTTCTTTTAAAGACTGTAGTATTGGGGTGAAAATGTAGTGAGGTGGGGAGACAAATGAGGAAATAATTTTGGTCTAAGCATTAGTGTTACTCTGTAAAAATAGATTAGTTTTACACAATTTATTCACATTTACAAAGGTCAGTTTATAGCATTCTGAGTGCAGTAGTTAATTCTTTATGTATAAATTGTTCCTTTATACAGATGTAATTCCATATACAACATTTAATCTTTGAATGCAAGTTGAAAATATATTAGCAATTAATTTATGTAGGTTATGACTTCCTTTCGCATGTACTTTGCAGTGGTTCCTACCCTAAAGTTGAGTCAGTGTGTGCTTAATGAAAATTAGATGTGAAATGTAATACGTAGAGGACAAAGAAGCATTGAAATCCTTATTGCTCTTAAAAAGACAAAGGTACCTCAGATAATTCTCCTTTCTTAATCTCTTAAGAATTTGATGCATAATTCTGTTATGAGCAATTTGGAATGAATAAAATATTTTTAGGAGTAGTATTAGTACCAGATATTATTTCTCACCTTTTATGAAGCACAGTTTGGTTTTAAAATTTAAAATGCTTTGCATTTTGAGAGGCTAGTTTATAGGCAGTCTTCCACTGAGAAGGAAAAGCACCTTGGATGTTTGTGGAGGGGCAGGCCTTGTTGTTATATCTGTGAGATTTGCTAATGTTGCAACCATTGAAATAAAGTGTTTGTTTACATAACAGCAGTGGCATTTCTCCTCCTCTTCTTGTGGTTTTGTCCAACTAGATGTTATGAGTGGCAGTTGCAGTGACTGCTAAGTGTTTAAATGATGACACCATTATGTGAGGTGATTTTGAAATGAGAGATTCCAGCCAAGAATTACATCTGCTCTCATCTCCTTCAAATCATACTCTCTGGCTGTGCAGATTATGATTGATTTGTTTGTGACAGATTGCAGGAAACAGTCATTGATTTTTCAATATTTTACCTTAAAATTATTTACAGTTGTAACCAAGGGGAGGTATTTCCATGGGCTGTCAGCCCCTGAAAGACTGGGATAATATTCCCTGCTCCCTGACAAGACAAATTACCCGTAATGAGTGCAGTAGCTGAAGGGTATACTTTTATTTTAAAATATGTCAATAACCCAGTGACTAAACGAATATTGATTCAGCATAATGAAGCCTGAGTAATGTGAAAATGAGCTCTTCAAGGAGCATGGTAAAGACTTTCTTTTTAGCTTGTAGCAAGAAGCTTTTCATTCTTTACTGTTAGGTAGTTGAAATGTGCAGTCTTAAACAAGTCATCCTTAAAAATTGGTAATATGTGGAGTAATGTAACAAAAGAACTTCAGGGGTTTTTTTCTGTTTATTTTTTCTTTTTGTTTTTCCTCCAACCTCTTTTTTCTTCAATATGTTTCAGTAGATCAAACGCATAATGAGCAAAATGCAAGTTATCCAGGGCAGAGATAGAATTACTATAAGTATAAATATCTTTTGCAGTAATATTCTTCAGCTAGCCTAATAGCATTTTTAATGTAGATTCTGAATATGGGCATGGGAATATATCTAAATAAACTGTAGATTTAATTTCATATTATTGACTTCTTGAGATACTGACGTGTGTTCTGTGTGATCAGTCTCATATTCTTGTCCTTCAATGGTTTAGCATGGCTGGTTTATGAGCACCTAGATATACTGTGGTATAAAACTTAGTTACCATAATGCACATTTTTCTTTCTGTAACATATAACACTGCATGTTTCTTACCACATGAGAATTCTCAAGCAGTGATTCATTTAAATTGCAGTAATTTATGCAGTGCCATAGGTGTGGTGTGGAAAAGCATCTAATAGATTAATACGAATGTACTCAATTGTTCAGGGTAAGGATTAGATTAAAGACCATGTTGAGGTACAATTTTTTTAAACATAAGAAGTATTGAACACTAAAAAAACCCCCACCCTATCATGTGGAAGGATCAATTGGTCATTTGTATTCAAGAGCATCATGCAACATTGGGAAGGCTCTGCAGAAGCACTGGGTATAAATAGCCGTGTAATCCAGACATAGACAAAAAGATATTTTCTTGGGGTGTTTGTGTGTAATGTGTCAATTATGAAATAATGTCATAGCCAGAAGCATTTAGTGAGCATGTTTGGGCATGAAGACGACTTTTCTTATTTTCTGAGGACTAACTTCAATTGCTTCCAACTAACTAGCTTGTGAAAATCTTCAGAAGGATGTTTTCCTATCAGCACACAGGTGATTTTTTTCCAAATGTCATTCCTTTAGCACAGCTAGAAACTATTTCAGGAGGCACTTGAGAACCTGTGGCATTGAGAGTTAAATGGCAACCCTGGAATGTGAGATATGTTCCTGTTTTTAATTTGTTAGTTTTCAGAAAAAAAAGTGTGATGTACGTTTGAGTGGGTTACAGCTAAATAATTGTAGTTTTGAGAGGGTTTGTGCATAGCACCTGGGATTTCCAAAATATTGGAGAATTATTAATAAACTGAAATATATAACTGTGACAACAGGAGAATTTGGGGCTCTTGTAAATGTTACAAGAGATCTGCAAATGCTACAGTGTTGAATCTTAACTTCTTGCTCAGTGGCATTTTACACATCTCAGGTTCTCTGCCTGTTCTTTGTTTCTGTACCTTTTTGTTTCTTTGGCCAACAGCAGGAGATGGAAGGGGAGGATTCTTGTTCAGTGGCTTTCCCACAGTAGCGAGGAAGAGGGAGACTGTTCAGGGCTTGGTGCCAGCTCTGGTGTAGACTGAAGGGCAAATAAATGTTTGTTTTAACAACATCTCCTTTTCCTGAATAACACTGCGTGAGCTCGTGGTACCAAACTGAGTAACAGCAGATCTCTGCTTGCAAGCCATTGGCATTTTTCACTTGCAAGACAGGCAACAACTCTGGCTTTGCTGCCTTTCCCAAAGATGAGGTTTTTTTATTGAATATCTGGCATTCCAGCTCAGGCCTGAACCATGTGCTTGGCACTAAAGGCAAATGGCTCATTTTTGGCTTTTTATTTTAATTTGTGGGTGATACTGGAGATGTCTGATGATGGTCCCTTGGAAGCTCTGCAGTTTATTCATACATCTTCTGTGTTAAAACTGTGACAATTGTTAGTCCACTTTCAGGTAGACTATGGAGGAGAAAATAAAAACCTCAGACAAAAAAAAAATCCTAAATAATTAATTGCTTAAAAGTTCTTGCAGCATTTGGGATCTCCCAGGAACAGAACATAAGCCCAATTGCTGTTCAGTTAGGTAAAAGTAGAAAACACTATGAAATTAAGATCATGGGTGGAGGACAGTATAATATCATTTGTGGCAGAGATGAGGCTATTGGTCAGTCATGAAGGGCTAATACTTAGGGGCTGCATGTCCCTCAGCACTCAGCAACTTGCAAATTTTGACCCATTTTGGTTAATTTCACAGTGAACACAGTGCATCAGTGTGTTCTTGTAGTGGGTGGTTTTGTGGAACAATTCAGATCTTGATTCCATCATGAATAAAGTAGCAACCAAAACCAATGGTGATTTATAAATTTTTTTCTCCTGTTTACTCAGCCTCTGTGTTATCTATCTGCTCTACAGACCAGCCAACTAAAACAAGTTTAGTTTAAAGTGATAAGGAGAGCATGTTGATGTAGGTGATGGAAATCATGCTTACTGGCTAAGCCTTCTCCATGCTGCCTCCTTCCCATTGCCAAATTACTTATTTGAAATCTAAGAACTGAGAAGTGATGGAATCGAAATCAGAGCAGTCTACAAGTGGGCAGACAGCTTTATGTAGAATTTGCTCATCTAAATGTCCTGATTACTTGAAACCAATTCTTTGTGCCCTAAACTACACTTTGAATGCGTTGTTTCTTTTTGTTTAAATTTGTGGACAAATTATTACTTTCCCAAAAGCAATTCCATATATGCAAATATTCTATTCTTTTGGAATGACCATTTTATGTACTAAAAGCTGTCAGAAATGCAGATAGTATCTCAGTCTTTGGTGTGTTGGCATATGGTTTATGGTGAGCTGTAAGACTGAGATAACCCTGTGAGGGAGGAATATGTGTGAGGGATCCAAGATGCTGTGAGAGTCTTGCTTAACTGCAGTGGTTAAAAAGGATGTCTGACTTAATGCATGAGTGTTGAAATCTGTGTCTGGAATTATGGAAACAACTTGAGAAACATGAACAGAATTGATTGTTGATTATTTTCCTTTGTAAGAGCTGGGAAAAGATGTATTGTGCTTTTCTGTGGTCTTTAAAGGCCCTCAGTGTCATTTTTTCCTTTTTTTTTTTGTTTTCTTTTGTTGACTTATCTTTTAATATGAAGTGTCATTCCCAAAATGAAGTAGTGTCCTTGGGCTGGTGGCAACAGCTGGAGTTGCAGAATTCATAAATAATTCAGAGAGGGATAAAGGGTAGGGGAATTTTTTTGTCATTTGAATCTTTATTATGTGCACACATTTCATTTTAGATACGGCATCATTTGAATTCATTCAGTATGATGATTGCACTGACCTGTCATATTTATTTTGATGTCCCTTCGAAGGACCATATGCTCTGTCCTCAGCATGAAAATGATGCAAGTTGCAAACTGAAAGGCAGCTCTGTTCCTGGAGGGATGAAGCCCTCACTTCCCGTTGTCACGGCAGTGGATGTACAGCTGCACTGCAGTAGAGAAGGTGGAGTTGTTGTGTCAGTGCAGTGACTAAGTGGCAGTGTAGCCTAGCAAAAGGTGGAAAAAAGGGCAAAACCCATTTGCATCAAGGTACTGTATGGCATTGAAAACTCAGCTGTCACTGAGGGCCAGTTGGTGTGAGGAGCCTGGCATGTGGAAGGTGGAAAGGATTAAAGCCAGCGAGAAATCTGCCAAGGTGGAGGTGTGCCATGGTAGCTTTAATGTGGGAATACAATTAATTACTCTGTATGTTGGAAATGGGGTTGCCATGCACACAACCTCCTGGGGTTGCACGGGACTTAGTCTGGATATGCAAGGCTCAGAGCTTTTTTCTTTGCCCAGTCCGTGTCCTCCTTTCCTCTTGAAGCTGCTTGCTTAGTCAGAAAAAATCTCGGGTAATGTTTTTTGGGGGAGCAGGGGAAGGAAATATGCAGTTGTAGTTTGCCTCTTCACTAATTCTGCTGTCACCATTGCGTTTGGTCCTTCATTTATTTTGTTGGTATGTTCCTGTGGATGAGTGGTACATTTTCCAGAAGTTACAGGCTCAAGTTCAGCCATGTTCCATAAGTAATGAACTGCATGATAATGAGGAATGTCTGGTCCCTATTGGCCAAAGCACTGGCTGGTATTAGCAATTCACAGCTGGTGGATAACGGGGCTCTGTTACCAGGACTTTGTTACTGTTACCTTGGTATGTAACATTAACACCATAGGATTGCAGCCACCTCGATATTTTCATGGTGTAAGGTGTAACAGTGAGCAGTGATTTCTATGAAGTACATGGTCCACTGTGCCCATGCCAGGGGCAGAAGGAAGCCAATTAAGTGCGGGTTAGTCAAATACAATAACTGGAACCTGTCAATGAGAATAACTGTATGAAAAATTGTTTCTTTTCTAGATCCTGCCATCAATGACTGAGCCTCTCTGAAATCTTCTTATCAGTTACTGCCAAGATGAGAAGGATAACAGGAAGGAGAAGTGCTTAAGTGGCTTTAATGACAGTTAATTTCTTCTATTTATCAAATGATAGGTTGTTTTTTCCTCAAAACTCGATTGTCATGACAAGATGCTTTTGGAAGTCATCTGTGTAAAATAAAACTGACAATTTTTAGGCTACAAAGAGCTATTGTATCTTTCTATTGAATGTTGTCATTATGGTAAATTGCTGGAAAGTCTTTATTTTTGAAGTAATTTAACTTGCATACTTCAATTATTTATTTTAATATCTGTTGAATGTCATGTGAAAAGTTTCTTGCCAGAATTCTTTTTATTCAATGGAACGGTTATTGTTACAATGCTCAATTTATTAATGTCTAAATTACTGTTGCCCTAGCCTTCTGCAAAAATGTTTCTTTTTAGTAATTCTTGAACAAATAATGAATGAATGAGGTTTTGTCCCATTTGTGTTTTGATCAGCGTATTTTCCTTTCTAGTGAAAGTGTCTTCAGTTTTTGGAATGACACAACACAAAGAAAGGTGTTTTGGTTTTGGGTTTTTTTTTTTCCCAACAGCACGTCTTTTGTGCAATGATTTTTTTAATATGTACACTGCCAAGATACAATTACTGGAAGGAGAGAGAGAAGCTGTTGGGAATGTCATGTTATGCCAAATTAAGAATTATTAGCTCTTACTTTCTGTGCAATCTCTTCGACTAGAACTCGACCTATTGCGTCTGGCATATACTTTGACTCTAGTGGAACTAATGTGTCCTTGGAGTAGCATTTCAGAGTAACTTCAGATTCATGCTTTTTTCACAAGTCTGCTTTAAACTGCTGGGATTAACTTCAGAGAAGGCGAGAGATACAGGCTCCTTTGTCAGCAGCTGTGCTGGTTAAAGCAGGAGGCTTCATGCACACTTGCTTGCTCGTTCTCTCCCTGCTAGGGAAGCAAACTGAGCTGTTTCCCTGAGCACACGCAGGCCAAAGTTAATTGTGTTATCAAATATTAGTTATCCAGTGCCCTGGGTCACTGTGAAAGGACAGGGCATCCACAGACCAGCTGTGCAGATGTCATGTCTGGGAAGGGTGCTGTGTTGACAAGAGTGCTGCTGAGGACTGGCCCTGGTGTGTCGCCTTTTCAGCAGGTGCAGTTGCATCTCTTGGATGTGGTAAAGATTGGACGTGTTAGAAAGCTGTGCAGATCTGTCATGCATGATATTCACATTCCAGGGACACCCTGGATAATGCAAAATAAACCTGTGCTCTTTGACTTATTCCTTGTGTGTGCCAGTATGGGGGGAGAGAACTGGTGTGTGTGTGTCCATGCCAGACAGCTATTTCAGGAAAATGTATCTGGTCAAGGTGTGGGAATGGTACAAATGTTTCCATTATCTAGTGAACACACTTTTTACTCTACTCATCAAAGAGGCTGCCCTAGCCAACACATGCCTCAGGAGAACTGCTTTTGACACGAGCTGCCTTGAGTGCAGAAGGGAGAACACCTGCAGCAGGAGTGGCTGCTGTTCTTCTCTACCGTGTTAAATCAGTAGATGCTGGAGTCTGGTGAGGGATCCAAGCTCTTGCTATTCCCTGTGCCAAAATTAGAATGATACAGATACTCTTTAGTTCTCAAAGACATAGTGAGTAAAAGCAGTGCACTGAACAGCTCCTTCCACACTGACCCTTCTTGTGCAAAGGCTGTGGAATGTAGGTGCCTTCCTAGAGCTGGCTTGGGCATACAAAGAACAGGAGAAACCTGAGAGCAGCAGCACTGCTTGCATCTCCTCTTGGGGCACTGCCAGGTGGAAAGAACACAGTCACAGAAAGGACTGAGCCTCCAGCTCAGGTTGTGTGTCATCCATTTTCTTTTATTTGTCCTTAAGGAAAAGGATGAGGAGTATGCAGTGGCCATACTGCACGTATGGAAGGGAGGAAAATAAAGTGTGTGTGAGGAAGGGGCAGGTGTGGCTGCAGGTGTGAGAGCTGTGCCCTGTTCCAGCAGCCCAGGGTTGAGCCATGGCTGAGCTCTCAGTGCTGGGTTCAGGAGTGATGTGCCTTCCCCAAACAACTGTCACATGTCTCCCCTGACCATGAAGTGAGTGCAAATGACCTCCACAGCTCTCTGAGACAGCCCATAATTCATGAGACTTTTTATCTTAAAATGGACTATTGTAGTACCGAGATTGAAATGTTTAAGGAAATGCTTGTGATTGCCTAGGAATCTATTTACCTGCCTAAGTGGTAGGTAGTAGTGGTAGTGGCTCACACATGTGAACCAGTACTGCAAAATAACATCTTACATAGAGCACTGACATGGATGTTAAGCTGATGAGTAAAATTTCACATCCAAGCACTTGAATGATCAAATACTGTAGTTAAACTGCCATACTGTTTATATAGTGCTAAAAAGACAACAAAATAAAACTTCAGGGAAGGCAGATTTTCTTCTTATAAATGTTCCAAGTAATAGCTTGGTTTCAAGTAGACTTCCTGGCTCTTGGGTGATTGCTGAATTTGGTCTGAATCTATCAGGAATCCAAATCATAATGGTGTTTTTATTATTATAAACACATGATTTCTATATAAGTTCTCTACAAATATGTTGGACAAAACATAGTTTACCTTTTTAACTGGTACTATATGGTTACTTTCTAACTCCTTTAAGTTCAGTTCTAACTTGATTGAATAAAAAGTGCATTCCTGACAATAATCTTTACAGCTGTAATGGAGCTCTTGATTTTATATGACTGTTTGCATACTCCAGACATAACACAACATTTTTACAGCAATATGTGTTGACAATACACAGAGATAAAAATCATTTTATGGCAAACTGAGGAGCAAACTTTTAATAAGACCAATGAATCATTAGAAATTATTAGAAAGGGAGTATTAGATTTTCTATCTTTTGAATGAGGATGAAATATTTTTATACAGGTATATGCTTGAACAAAGGTCTGGGTGAGTTAGAGGAATTCCTCATAGGCTTCTGTGGCTTTTGCAACACCTGAGGTCAGACTGGGTCATCTTAGACACCCTTCTGGCTTGGAAGGGAGTGAGAAGTCTCAGTATAGCAAATATCTTCATAGAAAAGCAGCTTCCGCTGAAAAGTTACTCAAAGTTAATTAAGCTTATCTTCAAAAAAGGATTGGGAGGGGTGTTGGGAATGTTCCTGTCTCCTAGTGTCATGCCTTTTTCAAAGATCCTCTTTCACCTGACTGCTTGCTCCTGTAGGGTGTTTCATTGGCTCAGGTGGGTTTTTCTGGTTCATCCATCCTCACTCCACCCACATTAATCAAACAGCACATGAACATCTTTTTCAGAGCAAATGTCTTCTACAGAGTGTCTGCTTCTACAAAGTGTAATGTTGCCTTTCTGCTAGAAATAATTATTAGGTTGGAAATAATCTGACAATATCCTGCTGTGGATAAATTAGGTTTGTTCTCTACTAAGATTAGTTAGCTGGCACCATTCACTAACACATTACAAGAAAATGATTGCAAGTTGATTGTATCTAGTTATCTTCCTTTTTGTTTTGTTTAATAGGCTTTTTGTTGCCATGCTGTCACCAAATGTGTGCAAGTCATACTTTTCCAAGTGCCCTACAGCCTGGGGAGATGGTGTTTGCTGTCCTGTACCATGAAAAGACTTGGGCAGAAGTCCAGGAGAGAAGTTTGGAGAAGGGGAGAGGTTGTCTCTGTGTAGATTTCTGAATCTTGTGCACCTTTGGTTTTGGCCAACAGGGGTGTGTTCTGCTCTATGGCAATCAATACATTACCACCAAAGTCCAAAATGCCAGGTATAATTAGCTCATATGTTTAAATAGGTGTTGTTATTTTTCAGCTTGTATATACAAGCCTGTTTTCATACAGAAGTCCATATTTTACTTGGGAAGAATTCTGTACAAATCAGAAAAAGCAGGAAAGTTATTTTAAGTTATGTGCTAGTGTTTAAGATTTTAGAAATAACTGTGAGATCTCGTAGGTACAGTTTGTGGTGATTGGGATGGGGCTGGGCTGAGCCTCATCCCCAGTGGGCACAGCTGTGAGCAGCAGGTGAGCAGCACTGACAGCAATGAGCCATGGGGTGCCCAGGGGCACTGAGCAACCACCAAAGGAACAGAGGGCACACAGGGGCAGTGCATCAACATGAGGGTATAAAAGGTTGGGCTAAAGGACAAGAAGGGCAGATGCTTGCAGCCTTCTGGAGTGACCTGATGTTACTCTGTATGGGCAGACACCTGAAGCCTTCTGATGTGGTGAGGTGTTATTCTGTTTGGGGAGTGCTTAAAGCCTTCTGAAATTGTGTGGTGTTGATACTTTTTGTATCGTGGCTATCTCGACTGCGCCCTATGTCGTGACAAGATCTTTATTTCTTTGTTTACGATTGATTAGGGTTAGAGTTTTAAAAGCTTAATGCTGACTCGAAGTGCTTTACAGTCAGTCACTGAGAATTATGGGCTTGGCACCACTCACGTTTTTGTCCTTCAGTATATCCATTATTGTTAAATGCTGAGTGGTCATTGCACATAGGTGACTGGTTTTTTGGATATTTTACATTTTTACATGTTCAGAAAGATACTTTGTTAAAGTAGCTGCTGGGTGAATGGAGTAATTAAAGAACTGTACTGATTTTATTGAAGCTGACATATGCTGCACATTTCTTAAAACCCAGTATGTATGTAACAGTATGCGAGCAGACTGTTTCCAGGATTTATTGAAGGCAGACATCTAGAGATTCTGGGGAGTTTTTAATAGTAGTAAAGATAACTTCCAAGTTTTATGCTCTTATATAAATCTGTCTTTAAGAAGAAAGCTGTTATTGTAATGCATTGCTCGTGTTCTTCATATTTTGTCTGAGTGTATGTTTTATGTATGTACTTGTACACCTACAAACAAATGCTTGACCTGAACACTTTTATTTGACAGTGATTGTATATTCTATTTAGTATTTATTTGGAAAAAAATAGTGTTTTAATGCTGACTGAGAAGCTCAATTTGCTTGGTACCAAAGTAATCTGCAGTATATTGTGGGAGTTTTTAATTAATTATTTTTTTTTAAACTGAAATACAGCCCTGCTTACTTTGAATTACAGCTCTTATTGTGTGAGTGTCATTGTAGCAAGCAAAGAATCTTACTCAGCATAAACTGAGGCTGGGTTTCATTTTAACTAGTAAGATGAGTGTAATGTTCCACATGTATGATTCTCTTGCAAGTTGTGAAAAAAGAGACTTGTTTATCTATCATGCGTATTTCAGAGTGGAATGTTGTCATTACTGTTAAGTTACTTGGCTAAAACTAGCAAACTTTCACCTGTATATTTTGTAATGTTTAGGCCTTAAGCGTTTTTCAAGCAATATGTTCGACTTATCATTGTTGCACACTGTAAAATGAAATACAGTATTAAAAAACATGCTGGAAGAACACTCTTCATCAGCTATGAATAACATGTGGAAAAGTTATTTTCAGAATTTCAGGGCTTTTTGCTAAGTTTTTCCCAGTTGTGTTTGTATTATCTTTAATGTGGGACTTGGACAAGAGGTTCATTTCCCTTACCAGGACACATAAGGTGCTGTTGTATGTGGGTGTTCTAAACTTCTAGGACCATGTAAATGGAAAATACATATTATAATTTTAGCATTGTGTTAGGTGTGCAGTAGAAGTTAGTTTTATGCCTGGTTATTTGCATGAGCAGGCTAGGTATATTTTTAAGTGTCTTTGTAGTCCAAAAAACTCATTTTATGGACAAATCTCTTCATATTGGGTTCTGCAAGTTGAAGACAAAAACATTTCTAAACTATTCGTTTGTTTTAATATTGTGAGTCAATTCCCATGTGTTAAAGTGTAAACTACTAACTAATCCATAGGAGTTTATGCAGCAGAAAGTCATTTAATTAACACTTTTAATTTCAGCTATGAAAGAAGGTGAAAATGAGGTCTGGAGACTGGAGAGAGGCTTTGTTTTTCATTGCTGAAGTCTCCCTGCACTGTAAGTCTACTGATGCCTGTGGTGCATAGACCATCTCCTGCCTGCTAATTAGGCCTCTCCAGTGTGCTCTCTAGAAATGTGCTGGAGAAGTTTTTTTCAAAAAACCACCACGCCATCATAAATAAGGGAACGGTACAGTATGTAACTATTATACACCACTCATTTGGCAGACTGTAATTTAATAGAACAACAATGATCAGACCAGTATATCAGTTAATTTTCAAAACATTTTATTCCACGCAAATTAGCTCAGGTCCTGGAGGGCAAAATGACAAGAGGTTACTCGTACACTATGTATTTAATTAATTGAAAAATGCTCAAACTGCTTTTACAGTTGTTATTAAAAAGTAGAATCAGTGTTGCCAGTGCTCAACCATAATTAGAACCCCGGGGAATTAAATATTTAGCATTAGTAATGTAACAGCACTTAGGACACAAATTTCTATTTTTGTAATGAAAGCAATACAGTGTAAGTGCAAATGGCTGAAACGACAGCTGTGACAAGCAAACCAGCCTGGGATATTTCAATAAGACACCTCGTTGGACAGCAAGTCTTACTGCATTACTCGTTTGTAAGAGTCTAAATCCCAATAGCCAGGCATTACACCCAGTATTTAGATTTCTAATTGCTCACAGGATGAACGGTCGGGCAAATGTCAGCCGGCAGGGTGGGAAGCACGGGCTGTTTTCCCAAAGAACACGGCAGAGGTGGGTGCCTTTGGCCGTGCGGGCAGGGCTGGGGCACGTCCCAGGGCAGCCGAGGGGGGTAAAGGAGCCCTTGTTTGTTTTAAGTTTAATTACATTTTAAGCCTAAGTGCTTTCAGTGATACAACATGAAAAGTCGGATATTGGGCTCTAATGAGCTGTAGTGGTAGATGGCTGCAGACCCTGAGGGATTCATTCACTAAATTAACTGAATAACAGTGCTTGGTTTTGGGCACGGTAGGATGGCTGAGCTGTGCTCAAAATCTCCCTTTCAGAGCTGTCTCTTATTCCTGTTTTCGTTCTAAACACTGTAGTGACTTCCACAGCAGCCTGCTACAACTGTTCAGCTTGTCACAAGTATTATGTTACTAACTAAAAAGTAATAAAGCACATTTGACTTCGTTTCTGTTCTGTTTTGCTGGGTGTTTTTCCCCTGGTATGGCAGGGGAAGGAGGAAAGCTTGAAGGCACTTGTATATCTTCTAAATAGGAAAAAAAAAAACAACCCTGTACTTGGGAACGGCATGCTTTGGCCTTCTTAAAACACTGATTTGTTTCTCAGAAATAGGACAATTGAGCAGAGGGATGGACTGCTTGTTTTTGAAGGTGCTTTTGTTCCAGTTGGCACCTGCTTGCAGGACAGAGCTTGTGCTGGAGCTGAACACGCAGCAAGGACGGGCTGTCTGGATGGCTCCAGCCCAGGACAGCCTGTTTCTTGGGAGAAGCAAGCAGGGACTGCACAGTGCCACTTCCAGTGCCAGCAGCAACCCCCCAGCTGCTGCTCTCCTGCTTTGCAAGCACTTTTTTCTGCTGCAGGTCACTCTGTAAAGAATCAGGAGCTTCAGTTTTGTTTGTTTCCTGAGCAAGTGAAAAACTCCAAGAAAATCAGCTTTTCTCTAACAGCTTTATGAATTTGGGGCTCAGAGCGTAGGAAGGAGCATTTTTTTTGAGTACACTGAAATCTTGTGGGGTATCTCTGAGCTTCCCTGGGTGCTTCCATCCCACCTACTTTGATCCAGCTCCCTGAGCTTATTCCTGGCTACCAGAGACTTGCAATTAGAAACCCTTCGTGCTCTGTACTTTGTGTGATGCACAGAATTAAGGTACCCAAGGGTTTGATGTAATTGTGAATTACTGCTGTGTGTAAATAATCCTCATCAGCTCTTTCAGATATAAAACTGTGGCATTTTCCCACTCTCCCTCCCTTTGATGCAATTAGGAGGCCTGGGAATAGAGCCGGGGTCTTGCCAGCAGCCCTGACTCGCAGCAGGACGAGCTGCACCTGGACTGAGCTTTCTGTCCTGGCATCTGAAAGCTGTGCTGAGCCTCTCCTGTGGATGAGCCAACAGCTGCACTGACATGACAGTAGCACCACTGCTGGCTGTCTTGTCAGTGATCTGGGGTCTAGGAAGTCTCTATTCTGGCCTGGGATGAGATATTTATTTATTTATTTAAAGTGTGTGTCTACAAACCTGTTCTTTCCTAGGGTTTTTGAGGCTTGGGTCGTGTCTGTCATTGGCAGGATCAGCTCCTGTAAGTCCTGCAGCAGTTGGTCTGTCTCTGAGGATGGGGAGGGAGGGGGGCTGTGGGCTTTAGTTGCCTGGAGATTGGCAGCTGGAAAGGCATTTCTCCCTTCTGCTTTATTTTTGTTCTTTGGAATCTCCTCTTCCAGTCTCTGTACCCCCTATGCCCAGTGCTGTGAAGCACACAAAGGCAGTCTCAGACTTTTGCTGGTTTCTCATCCTTTGAGGATAAAATTCCCTATTTGGCTCCAAAATCCACCAGCATTGCCTGTTCAGAGGCATGTTACCAGCTACTCCATCAGCAACTTCTACCTTAAAAAATAGACTGAAAATACGAACTTTAGAGAAGGCTTGTTCTGCTAAAGGCCATTAAAGTTACTTCTAAGGCTCTCCTTAGCCTTGGCTGCTGCCTGGTGGGTAAGACTGTGCCCTGAGCTCTCTGGCAGGCAGGAAGACAGTAGACAGGCAGAGATGAAACAAAAGTTTTCCTTGGGACCTTCTTCCAGTCCAGCCCTGGCTGTTCTGACTGCCCATGATGCCTAAGGCAGGGTTTATTTTTAGCACATTTCATTATATTTCACCAATTAAGATATTTTTTTCAGGGAATAAAAGTGTTCAAAGTATGTTTTTTAATATGAACTCGGGCTAACACCTTCTTTAAAGCACCTGCAGTGATGTTGGTAGTGGTAAGTGTGGTATTGATCATAGCCACGTTTTTTGAAAACACCTAACTGACCAAACATCCAGCATTGTACTGATGGATGTTTCTGTCGTTTAAACAAGTGAACTTAGTGTAAAAAATCAGATTTACCTGCAAAAATATCTGGGCACTGCTGCAAGTTTTCCTGCAGCCCTGACTGAATGACTCTCCAGTGGCTTGTTGGCTTTACCAAGGTAATGGAGCAGCTCTGTGATGCCATGCTAGGAGAAAGCAAATGAGCTGAAAGTAAAGTACAGCTGTGTGCAGGAATCCTGCTCCTTGTTTCTCCTTACATTGTTGCCTCTGCTGATACTGATGCTCTTCTTTCAGTTATTGTCTAGCATGAAAGGAAGTAGCTGGACAAGAGTTTTTCTATGTTTCTGTTTATAACTGTATTTTGAGGCAGGGTTAACTTCTTTTCTCTGTCCATTTTAAATTCTGCCTCTTATTTAATGGCTTAAACTTCTAAAACTATTCTTAGAAAAAAATCTGCTTTGCTTTTTGTGACTTGTTGCTCATATCCCCTGTTGTACTTATATTATTGAAATTATATTTTATAAACACACCCCTGCAGTATTTTTGATCTCTGATTATCTCCTAAGGCTTTCATTGTGTGTCTTTTGTTGTTGGCTTTTTTTTTTTGGGGGGGTGGGAAGGTTTCTTGTTGCTGTTGTGTTGTTTGGGTGTTTTTGTTTGGTTGTTTTTTTCTATTGTTGCTTTTCTTTTTAATAATCCCATCCTCAGGTAGTTGCTAGAGGTATTAGAGCCATCCTGCCACTGTAATGTGATGCTTCAAGTCTTCCTTATGCCTTCTGCAGTCTTTAGGACCCAGTCCTGAGGCTGCTGCTGGGTCTCCTGCTAAAAGCCATGAGCTTTTAGCTTTTCACAGTGCTGTAGGGGTGGGAGCTGCCAGGTGTCCTGCTTGCAGCAATGACCCTACCAGTGCTGTGGCAGTGGCAGCTCATCTAACAGCACTTGCAGGCTGGGATCCGAGGGCTTTGCTACTGTTTTGTTATAAATACAGAAGCTATTCCCTGAAATAATCCAAAAACTTATCTTCAACTGCTCAAAAAGCTCTGAAATTGGGTTCCCACTGTGTTGTGCTGCTGACCGACACGTTCCCAGATGGCTGGAAATTGAACTGGTGTTACTGACCTGGGCCATATTAAATGAGCAAGGGGCAGGTTTTGGGTCTCACTGGTGGGGGTGGAAGCAGAGTTCTGAGGCTCTCAGTGTTACACTCCCATTTGTGTGCGTGACGATGAAATGAATTGGTTAATGAGTGCCTAAGCATCTGTTCAGCCTCTGCTAGATGCTTTGCCAAGGTTCAAGTTCCCTGAGGAGGATTAGCCACCTGGTCTGGTTTTCATGATATAGTGACAAAGGGGACACCCACCTTTCGTTTTACTGCTGAGGATGGCCAAATGCACAGGGTCCCCGGGAGGTCTGAGAGTTTGATATCTTTTTGTAATTTAACAATTACTTTTGTAATTGTTACAATTTAGGTTACAGCAGAGCCTGCAATGGCTGTGTATTTTTGTAGGAAGAGTGACATGTACTCACCCAGTGTGCCTCAGTCTTGCCAAATAGACTGACTGTGTTTCTATTTCCTTTTCTCTAAATGACACACAGCTCTTTTCACACAATTATCTCTTGCTGTATAATACATATAATCAATATTCACCATAGGGCAGCAAGAAGTGGTGATAAAAAGAGGTTTAAATAGGAAAATGAGCATTTCATAGCCTGAACTTACAATTAGGCTTTCCAAAGTGTCTAGATTTTGCTGCATGGACAGCATTATGACTTGATGAAAGGCCTGCACTAAAAGGCTTAAATTTATGTGTGGTAGTACTGCTTTACGATGAGCTTGATTTAGTAGGGGTTTGACCCATCAGACACAATACAGCAAAGGAGCTTAGTAGCCTTGATAGACAAAAACATTACACATTTGTTGCTGAACTTTGAAAAAGCTGAAATCATGTAACCAGCCTGGATTAAGGCAATGAAATGCTTAAAATCTTGGCAAACTGCAAGGAGGGTTTGGCTGGACTTTTGCATCCAGGTTACCTGCTGGAGCCATGCAGAATCACTCTCTGATGTTGGTTTCTTTTGGGGTGGGGGCAAAGGAAGGAGGTGTAGGGTTTTGTTAACCTGTGGTTTGGATAGTTATAAACCCTGTAGTTAGCTCCATGGCAAAGAGAGACTGGAGCAGCTGGGTACATGTGCTGAGCTCTCTGGAGGAGAAGAGTCTGAACTAAGATGAGATACCTTCAGCTGAGCTGCATTTATGGCCCTGATGCTGCAGGAGCCTGTGCCTCAGGCACAGCCTGTGGACAGGCAGACCTGCCCCACGCTGGGGATGGTGCAGGTGCCACCATGGGGGGGAATGGCTGAGGCAGGACAGTGCTGCAGGAAGAGCTGCACCTCCTTGCCCCTGGCCTTTGTGCAGACATGATGGGTGTAGCCTGTTGGCAGGGAGGTGAGACAGAATGGGGAGGAACTTCAGAGCCCTGTCTGCTGGATTTGGCAGTGGTCTAGGTGCCCATGGGGGAAAGGAGACAATATGACCATTGGGCTGGTCATCCAGCTAAGTGTTCAGCTTTGAGAAGCTCACAAGTAATCCTAGAATGGTTTGGGTTGGAAGAGATCTCAAAGACCTTTTTGATCTGCTGTGGGCTGGGACACCTTCCACAAGATCAGGTTGCTTGATGAGACATCCAACCTGGCCTGGAACACCTGCAGGGATGGGGCAGCCACAGCTTCTCTGGCAACCCGTGCCAGGGCCTCACCACCCTCATGGTAATTTTTCCTAATATCTCATCTAAACATCTCTATGCACAGTTTTCCTCATATCTAATTTAACCCTGCCCTCTGTCAGTTTGAAGCCATTCCTTCTTGTCCCATCACTCCATGCCCTTGCCTGAAGTCCCTCTCCACCTCTCTTGGAGCCCCTTTAGGTATTGGAAGGTGCTGTAATGTTTCCCCAGATCTGTCTCTGCTCCAGTCTGAGAAGCCACAGCTCTCACAGGTGTGCTCCAGCCCTCTGATCATCATGACCCTCATCAGGACTCACTCCAAATCCATGTTGTTCTTATGCAACAGGTCCCAAAGCTGGACACAGTGCTTCAGGTGGGGGCTCATGACAACATGTAGAGGGGAAGAATCACCTCCCTTGAGAATTTGCTGCACTTAGGTAAACCCAGTGCCACTAAAAGTGCTGCTGCAGCCTGCTGTTTTTGGACAGCCTGTGTTGCCAAACCTGATGGTTGCCCTTCCCAGACTGACTGAAGTTATTTGTTGTCACAGGTTCTGGTCCCACATTTTATTTGGCTTTATGTAGTCAGTATTTTTTAGCCAGAAAAGGTGATGTTTTCTGGCAGCACAAGGGAGGACCTGCCAGTTGGGCTGGACACCAACAGCACAGGATGCTCTACAATTCTTAGCTTTAGTTTCTGAACTTATCTGCCATTTAATAGTGATTTTAAATGTTTTTTAAGTAAAATAGTGATTGAATAGATAATCTGTGGAATATGACCAAGAACAACATGGTAGAAAATCATTCTAAGCCTCGCAGCTGGTCTTACTGCACTGATTCATCTCCTTACAGTCCCCAAACAAGACTTACCTCTGCAGGAGCTTGTCCATGGGAGTGCAGGCAATCCATGCTTCTCCAGCAGTCTTGCATTACTGCAAGGGTCCTTGTGGCTTGGGAATAAGGGGTGTGACAAAACTTGATGATTAAAAAGTGGAGGAAAATAATGCACAGGGACTGTTTTTAAATTCAAACAACCAACCACGTAGCATCACGTCAATTGCTTTGCCTTCTTTTCATTTCCATTGTAGACTTTTGTTGGAAAAAGCATCTGAGAAATTCTTTCAGGTTTCTAAAACCCTGTACAAGACCAAACATCTGAAGCCCCAACCTTTCAGCTGGGTGTAACTGGACCCA
This sequence comes from Urocynchramus pylzowi, assembly GCA_013397555.1. Taxonomy (NCBI): domain Eukaryota; kingdom Metazoa; phylum Chordata; class Aves; order Passeriformes; family Fringillidae; genus Urocynchramus; species Urocynchramus pylzowi. The sequence goes on from VZRH01008009.1 coordinate 366,793, forward strand.
CACTGCCTGGTAGGGTTTAGTGCTGCAGCTGGGTCACTGAGATTCTTGAGATCAGTTTACCAAAGCTGGTTTTGGCACATCATACCAGTCTCCCAGTATGTCTTTTACATATTGCAAAACCATTCATTTGATATTCACCAGCATCAGCTCAAACCCACTTTGTGAGTAGTTCTGAATTTTTGCATGTGTTTTAAATATATTGGGTTTGCCAGCAGTGAGAATAAGCAGCACTGGGGTTTTATTCCTTCTGATTTTGAAACTTTTCCTGCTGGTTTGCTTGCTCTAGCAGATCACAAGTAGATTTCTGAGCTTTCAAACTGAAATGTAAGTCTAAACTGGCCTTTCTGAGGTAATGGATAATTTAATGAAATGGGATGAATGAAAGCATTTTTAATTAAATATGGCAAGAATAGTAAATAAAAGTTGTGTAAAATAATCTCACTTGGCTGTGTGCATGCAGTCACAGAGGCAGTTAACAGATTATCTTTTTCATTTGAGGTTATGTGAATTTCCTGTGCTTCTTCAGTCAGTACTGTTACTGACCAATTTGTCCCATCTCCCCACGTGTGAGCCCACCTGCTCCTGGTAAGGGCTGGGTGGGTGTGCTGGGAAAGCTCACAGGATCCTTGCTGGCTGCTCTGTCTCCCTTCCACTGGCTGAGCCTTTTCATCTTTGTAAGTGTACAAAAGGAAAAAAAAAATCCTATCTTGTTAAAGGCTGAGCTTGTCTGCTGGAAAAATGCCCATTTGCAGGTGAGAAATTGTCTGTCTCAGGACAAGGGAACTGATTGTTTGGCCCTGTCTGGCTCTAAGCACTCTGAGCAATCTGGGCTCTGCCACTTCCTCTGGGAGATTACGTTGCTTAATACATCAGAGTACCAGGAAGTTGGTTTCTTGCCCTGGGTATTCAATTTAAAATTTTCTTTAATCTCATTACTGAAGCTGGCGAGAAAAACAAAATATTTTTCAGAGCAGGGGCTTGCTGGTTTCTCAGAATCCTCTCAGCAGCCTGAAACCCTCTGTGTCTCCAAGGGAATTGTCTGCAGGTGACAGCCAGGTTGTAAAGGTTCTGATGGACCCTCTTCCAGTTCCCTACAGACTCCTCATTTGTGTGGCCTTCAAGAGTCCTGACTGGTTTCTGTAGGGTGTTATAACATGTATGACACATTTACATGTAATTACTTTGACCTTTCTAAGCCTAGTAAAACTTTGTCATGGAAGAAAGAAATAAAAATGTGAATATTTCTAAAATATCAGTAATTAGGGGGAGATGGGAAATGTATGTGTGAGAGGTTCTGTCTCCAACACCTGGTGACTCAAGCACCAGCCCTCGTGTGAGCGAGGTGGAGATGAGGGATGGTCTCACACCAAGGCTCCTGACTTGGAGACAGAATACACGAGTTCTGCTGTGCCTTACACAGATTTATTTGGCGACCCTGTACAAATCACTTAACCTCCTTCTGCCCACAGTCCATGCAAGAAGGATGGTGTTTCCCTATCTCGCAGAAGTGCTGGACACTTAATTCATTAGTGCTTATAAAGCGTTCTCAGGTCTTTTAGAGGAAAATGCTGCGTGTCCATGAGGGCTCAATGTTGATTCATGTGCAGATTCTAAAGTTGGACCTTGGCTCCCCAGTGCTGGGATAAAGACTGTGCCTGATGAGTTCATTTTTATCATGAACCTAAATCTCCTCTGTGCTATTCCAGGACTTGCATAAAATAAACTCCCAAAGAATATTGAAAATAAATATTGGAATGTTTCTATTTTATGATGAGTTTTCTATGTTTACTTTAGAAATATCTCTAAAGGCTTCTCAATGCTGTTTGAAAGTGTCTTGACCACTCTGCTGAGCCCTGTGCTGATTTTGAAGAGTTGAGGGAGATGCTGAGAAAAGAAGTATTTTTTTCAATCCATGCTTTATCTTCTTATGTTTTCTGGCTAAATTTAGAATTGTTCAGAGATTTTAAAAAAGCATCATAGATATTCAGATAAATGTTATCACATTCAGCGTGGTGGGACATGTCATTTTCCATTGGCATCATGTCAGGCCAGTGTAATATGTCAAAAGTATTTTATTGCACTGGCTTCATCACATAAATGAGATGAGACGGGTTGCAAATCAAATTTACTATACCTACCTTTAGTATATACTAAACAAGCTAACAGCATAGATCTGCCTAATACACAGTGTGGCTGCAGCAGCAAAGATCTGGCCTCAAATGTTGCTACAGGTTATGAGGGACAGGTAGTTTGTTACCTCTTCCTGTGATATCCTCTTTCTGTGTTACCTCTTCCTTGCAATATCCTTTATTATCTACAATTAGAATTATGTTTCAGTTCAAAGATAAGTGCTGAAACAGGCAGCCTGATGCAGATTTGGACAAGACAGGGCAGAGGTAGAAGTGCATTAGATAACAGTCCCTTGTTGCCTTTTGCTTTGTTAGGGCTGTAACTTCTCCTCATCAGCCACACAAAGTATGGCAGATCTGCTCACTTCCAATCTCTTGGCTTCAGTCCACGTCTCTAGGAGGAACTCCTCGTGTCTACCAGTAATGCCTTGGAAGAGAATAGGTTTCAACCATTATCAGATTAATTTGAAACCTTGAAAGTAAAGATGAAGAGCAGTTAGCTTCCAGTGGAAATCAATATCTGTTGACTAGAAGTCAAGGTACGCAGGGGAAAGTGCCCTCTGCTTCAAACACTGAATTGCTGCTGCTTGCTGCATGGTGAGCTTGGGTAACTCAGTGTAAAGATATCATTCAGTCATACTTACTTGGAAGACTTGCTGTTGAGGAATAGCAAGGATGCCAAAATAATTACCACAATTAAATATATTAGCATTTATTTCAACAACCCAGTTTAATCTTAATTTGCAGTAAAGCTTCATATCTAATTATGATAATTAAGTAATTTGGTAATTGTAGGTTGAAATAAGTTTGTAATGGAAATGTTACAAACTTCTTTGAGTGGTTGAGGTTGCTACTACATTTCTTTTGGGGTGGAAAAAGAGAGGCACATTACTTGTGCAAGGGTGAAATACACAGATTATTCTCTATAGAAATTCAGAGCTCAAGCCAGAGAGAACTGTAGAAACTGTATAGATAACTGTATAAATGTTATCTATACCTTGAAAGTATTAATTTCTAAACATTGAGGTATGCTTCTTTAAAATAAAAAAATCTGTCCTGAAAAATATGATACTTTGGGACTCTTGTGTTTGCAGCATTCAGATGGAGAAAAATTATGCAGAACAACACTGAGAAACCTTAAATTGGCTAGAAAGGGAAAAGGTGGAGGAGGGAGAGAGGGAAGAGGTCAAAAGGAAGGTGATTACATGGCCACCAGGAAAATGTGTTCTCAGGGTACAGATTTTGCTGTCCTGGCACAACAGCTGAAGCTGGGAAGGATGTTCTTACAGGAGGTGACTGCACAGCCTTCCTTAAACTTGGCCTGGGGCTTCCATTGTAATGCAATCCCAAGGATACGGGAATCTCACAGTAGTGCTACTGTCTTCAACTTAAAATCTAAGACAATGATGCTATGAACAAGTAGATAAAAGGGACACATGATTTATTTGCTGCTTGCTTCAAGAGGGACTATTTCAGCCTCCAGTTGGCACACAAGGACTGCTGGTGGCTGCCTGGCTGCAGTGAGTTCCCCTCCATCTCCTACAGAGTGAATGCTTGTGGCTGATGACTGTAGCAGTTTGCCACTGCAGGAAAGCTTTGAAACATCTTTTATTTTTCCCCCTTAAAACAATGGATATTACCAGACTTTTGTTGTATGTTCTATTCTACCTTTGCTAGATTTTTACAAGCACGTGTCCATGCAAACTGTAAGCTGGTAAAGTTCTCTCAGCATTTCAGCAGGTTGTTGTGTCTCTGTAGTCAATTACATGGGAATTGTCCACCTTCCCCTATGTGATGCTCGTTGCTAAAGAAACTGTTATATATTTCTAAAGGGTTTATTTTTGTTTAAAAACAGTTTTTGTTTTTTTTTTTAATGATCAGAATACATTATTTCTCTGAATTTCTTACACCACAATTTCAATCATTGGCAATATCTTCTGGGTACTTAGTTATTAATTTCTCACTGATGCTCTAATCCAAATATAAAGGATAATTTTAAACTGGGATATAATTCAGAAGATATTACAAGCGGGGAAGGGACCTTTTCTGGGACCTTCATAAAGAGAACATTATTCTCATAATTCCCAACCTTAACCTGAAGATCAACCACATTAGTTTGCTAGGCAGAAAAACACCTATTTGTTTTGTCAAGAAACATAATGAAACTGTGTTTCCAGAATGCTCTAGGCACTGTGGGGATATGGGAGGGGTTGATCTGGATCTGATTGGGTCCAGACCAGGATTCTGGATATCTGGGGACTCTGGGGAAAACTAGAAAGCACAGAAACTCTGCCTGGATGAAAATTTTGTAAGAAGGAAAATGAAGACCATCCAGGAAACCCCCCATGTCAGGAAGTTGCTCACTGAGCTGCAAATGGTGTTTTCAGTCATGACATGAAAGATATTTGATGGCTGCAGAAGGATTTTAAGAGTGGCCAGTGTTCTGCCTTCCAGAGCAATTTGGGTATTGGCTATGCCTTTAGTTGTGTGTTATTTGTCATTGTCCTGAGCAAATCCAATCCAATGTAGGGCCTCAAGCATGGGGAGGAGGACAATGGGAGAGTCTGTTTGCCCTCCCTGCTTTAAGAAGGTTTAAGTGATGGGCATGGTTGGCAAACGCACAGCAGAGGAAGGTGCTCAGACCCCCTTCTGTGTGGGTGTGTGCCCCAGGATGGGCTCTCAGCTGTGGCACAGTGCAGGGAGGGGTAGGCAAAGGAGGGCAGAGCTCACCTGGGCTGGGACAGAGGAGGTGTGTGAGAGAGGAGGGAAGGAGAGGTGCCTGTGGCAAGGCTCTGAAGTTCAGCACAGGGCTGCGGTGAAAGGGGAAACAGGGTGTGTTTGATTCCCTTGAGAAAATGCTTTTATTTTTTTAATGTTTCTTTTGTTTGACAAGTCAGGTCATGTATGCTCATACTCAGGTGTAAGAAGCTTGCGTGCTCGTGTTGATCTTGGAAGGATCAGACCTGTGAGAGTGGAGGCAAACTGCATCGTGACTGGAAAAATGGAATCCTGTTTTCATTTTTACCCTGTTTCTCCACTGTTTTTTCCCTTCCCCAAATAAATGTCTTCTCCTTATTCCTGTCTCACTCCACTGTGCACTGTCAGACACTGGGGTTTAGAGTATTTGTTTAAAAGCAAAAGTGGTTATAGTTTATTTTTGGTAAGCATGGTGCATTGAGTAATAGAAAGCATAAATAGAAATGTCCAGACCTGCACCTCTTCTTCTTTGTCCTGGTATTACCAGCAATAGGGAAATAACTATTTTGAGAGGCATAAGAGAATGAAAACCCCTTCAGCTGCTCCCCAGGCCACAGTCTCACCCACATGCTGTCAGCATCATCCCATTCAGACAGGGTTCCTTAGTCCTTTGGATTGCAAAGGGAGACAGGCTTCATCTCTTGTAATTAGGCTGGGTATTAGAAAAAGATTATTTTCCCAGAGGCCAGTGAACAGGGTCCCCAAGGAAGGGGTCACAACTCCAGCCTGACAGAGTTCAAGAGAAGTTTGTTCAGTGCTCTCAGGCACATGGTGTGATTCTTGGGGATGGTCCTGTGCAGGGCTGGAGTTGGACTCAATGATCCTCGTGGGTCCCTTCCAACTCAGCATATTCTGTGATGCTGTAATTAGTTCTGTGATGCTGTAATTAGGACTCCCTTCTATTAGTAGCTTTTGCTCAACCACTTTTCCTTCAGAATTAATGCTTTTAGTAGAATGTCATATTTTCCTGTGAAGTAGTCATGTGGCAGCAGTGGAACTTGGAGACCACCCCCTGTCCTGTCCCCTGCCCCCCTGGCTGCCTTGCTGGGGAAGAAAAGCAGCTGCAGGTGAGGATCTGTGCAGTGCAGAAGCCAAGGGCAAGGCCAGGTGCTTGGTTTTAAAGTGAGGTGCTGTGTAGCACTGCTGTTTCTTGTCAGGCTACAGGATGGTTTGTCAGGAATGAGAATGAGCTCCCAACACACAGTCTCCTGGAAACAGTGACATAGAAGCACTGGCAGCAAAGTGTTATGGGTGAGGCCCTGGGAATGGTGTGAATAGCAGTTCAAGAAGATGCTCAATGCAAAATTTAATCAGCTTAGAAGGATTTGTTACTGGAGATAGCAGGAAAAGATAGGTCCTTGCAAGGTTTTATTTGTTCTTGGGTGTGAATGGGTGTTAAACTTCCAAGATCCTCCTTTTTGTTTGACTTCAGCTTGAATGTTTAGCTCCATTTGTTTTTGAGTAACTAGAGTATTTGGAAGCTTAGGGTGGATAGAGAGAGATAGACTACAGCTGGTAATAATAGTAGAGCCTTTTATGCTGTCAATTTAACAGTTGTAAAACAATTAGGGAGAATTATGCTAATAGCAGGCTTTGTTCACACTTTCCTTGCCCAATTTTCCTTGTTTTTGTGAGTGCCTTTCCTACCATGCTCCGAGAGCACATAAACAGTAGAGCTCTGTGTGTTTGTATTGTGCATGGTCAGTGTTATCCATTAAACCATGGCTGGATGTAGATCTTCTAAAATTTTCACAAATCAATTTTCCAGTGCTTTGGCTATTGCATTTTTAATGTGGCTGCTCCTAAACAAACAAAATCATGTTTTCAGGAAACTAAGACAGGATAAGGAGTGATTTGTATGGGAAATGGTGGCTGATTTGCTCGGGCTGCTGCAGCTGTTTCCTCCTGTGGTAGGAACAAAACCCCTTCAAATCAATCAGATCCATGTTGGCTGAGCCCTGCTACCCACGCAGAGGGGCAGCCCAACCTTTCCCTGCTCTGCTGGGAAAGCAGTTGTGCCAAGGCAGCCTGACCCATGCTGAGATGCTGCTTTGTCTTGCTCAGCTCCTCCCAGTTCTAGACTATGGATTAGTGCTGCCCATTAGTACTGAGACTAATCTGGATGATGTCTCTCATGCAGATAATGCAGCCCACGTGAAGTGCACCTCTTGCTGCTCTCCCATACCACGTCATAGCATGGTTTGCCTTCACTTCTCCCCCTTCCCACACCCAAGACTCCTTCAGCCTTGGTACCTTCTTCCCTCCAGCCTCACCCGTGCTCAAGACTCTTCCTGGTATTGATGACACAGGAAGGGCTTAGCACCCTACAAGATCTGAAATGAAGGAAGTAAATGCTTTTCTGACTTTTCCCGTCAAAAACCAGAATGATTATGCTGAAATCAAGAGCATCATAAATTAGTTTTTTCACCTGGGTCCCAAGGGAAGAAATAGGTATGAAAATCTTCACGCTTAATTCTTCCCTCCCCCAAAATAACATGTACGTGTAGATGATCCTTTAAGAAAGGCGTCCCAAACTCCATTTACCTTGACAGCTGTCACTTGGCACTTGTAGCTGTCATGGCAGTGTGTAGTTTTTCATGAATTACCAGCACTGGTGGTTTTTTTCTCTTTATGTGCCCTCAGCCCGTCAGCCGGGCCTTTCATAACGGCTTCTGGCACCTCGCTGGGGACACGGGAGCCGCTGCACCGCGCCCGCAGCTCCCCCGCCTCCCCGGGCAGCCCTGTTTACTGATGTGCCTTTTCCTGTAAATATTACAAGCAGCACTCGTGGAAGGGATGTGTGGGAATGGAATGGCTTCACCTTGTAACAGTTAGCTGGGGTGGCAGCTCTGCCTCGACTGATAATCCGCGAGTCCTCGTGTTCCAGTTGCTTCGCTAAATAACATGAAGACATCCCACTCTGAAGGCTTGTATATGATAGTTAATTAGACAACATTTAATTTGGCTTAACATTTGTGTCAGTTTTGTGGAAGTGAGCCTCCATAATTAGGGAATACAGATCAGATTTCTGTCAGACTTATAACCTCTCACTCTAATTTAATGCTCGCTCCTCCGGTGCCGTGTCACACGGGGTGTGCAGGATTACCCCTCCCCACCCCATCTTTTCTGCTTGACTAGTAAGAAAGTTGCCCATTTAACACAACTGACAGCAAATGGGATTGTTCGTGGAGATGTAAGGGCAGGAACTGAGCTGGACCTGTTTCTGAGAAGTTGAGCTGGTCCTTTGTCTGTTGGTTTTCTGAAACTGTTGGAAGTGTTTGGGCATCTGCAGCATTCTCAGGAAATACTGAATGGAGTATCTGAGTTCCTGCTCCATTTGTGGGTCAAGATATGATGTAATTGCAAGCTGTACCATGAAAATATGTAGTAGTAACTCAGTGGTATCTGGTGTTCAGATTTTAATCAGCACAGCTGCTCTCTGCCCAGTAACCTTGATGGTTGGGCAGGACATATAAAGGAGTGAACATATATACCTTGTGAATTTACTGTTATGGAAGATTACTTCTTATATTGTGGTGGTGCTCCTTCAGGATAAGTTTTGTTTGCATTTGAGGCCATATTGTGGTTTCCAAAGACCTGAACTTTCCCCAAATGCAGATATCAATTTTGGTGTCTGAGTGAGCAGGGATCATCTTGGCTTCACTGGGGTGTAAATGGCTGGTGTAAATCTGCTACACAGATTTATTAAGTGAAACTCTAGACTTATATGTGGTCATTTTTGTCTTATCTGTAAATCCTTGAGACCATGCTTTGCATGGAAATCAACATTATGTCATTTTAGTCACAGAACATTTCCCTTTTGTAGTAAATTATGTCATGTGTCATTTGGAAAGTGATACTCTGCCAATTTTTTTTTTTTTTTTTGAGGGGGAAATAATGTTAAGTTATGTTTAGTCAGAGACCAAAGTAAAAACAATTAGAATATAAATTGTAAATGAAATAATTTATCTTTATAATTCTATGTTGCATAGCATATGCCTGTGGATAGCTTTTAAAAGGAAGGGTTGTGTATTCTCACAAGTCCAGCAATAAATGCTTAAAGGCTGAAGAGATGTGTGCTGAATGCTCTAGGTGAGAATCCTCACAATGCTGAAACTTGGAATTTAGTGGGAGATGGAATATCACATAAGTGGGAAAGGAAGGAGCTCAAGAGCACTGCCCCAAGCTGAAATTACTTGGATGTGTAATGTGTTGTATTTTGTATATAAACACATTGCTAATAAGAGGAGTTTAACTGTAGTGCCAATACCACTCTGGCATCCCTCCTGGAGAGCTGTACTCAGCTCTCTGATGGGTTCCAGAGCTGCAGAGCTCAGTGGGCTGCTGGGAGCAGTAGCCTGCACCAGGTGTTTGGTGTTTGGAAGAAAACCTCACAGTGCTCTGACTAGGGAGTGTAGTCTGAGTGTTGTGGTAGCAGTGAGTGCATTCAAAAAAACCTCTCCCTCTTGCTGAGACTTGCTTGTTTATTTGATGCAGAACGTGTGCAGGTGTCTTTTTGTGTGCATGAGGGATTTCTCTGTGAAACAGAAGAAAGTTGCTGTAATAATTTTTGTTTTGCAGAATCCTTCCTTGAGAAAGTTACTACACAGGCTTTAAAATGTTAGTGTCTCTCTATACCATACATGCTTAAGATCCCTTATGTATCAAATACAGTTCATGGCACAGCTAAAGGAGTCAGTGTCCTATTGAAAGAGCCTTCATGTCTTTTCTTTGTTCAGCAGGGAACAAAGTTTGTCATGGTGAGACACCAGACCTCTGAGGAGGCTCAGGTAACCTCTCAGGTGTGCACAGTGCCAGCAAAGGCTCCTGTCAGCCTTTGGAGCAGGCTCTGAGCCTTCAGTCAGCACTGACGTTCCAGAAGATGAGGAGTGTGCTGGTGGAGTGCTAGACTCTGCATCTTTGGATCTCTTGCATCATGGAGGAACAGAAGAAGCTTGGCATGAATATGAAAACACAACAGCAGCAGCATCCCAGAGGTTGTGATCACACAGGCAGATGAGATGGGTGATAGACAATACTTCATATAAAATTCTCTTTCACCTGGTTTGTATTCTTGGCTATGATCAGAAATACAGCTTGTTGTTTCTAATTAATTCTTTAATTTTCTTTTATTTGTATTTTGAATTTAGAAAAATTCTTTTTCATGTTGGAAACGTTCTCTATCTAACCCCAAATGCATTAAAAAGGCTATTTGTTTAATCAGCAGGATTTTTTAATCTTATTATATGCTGCTCAAAAATGAATATTTCTTTGTATTGTACAGTACACATTTACATAAATTAGTGTTATCCTTGGTTATTTTGCAACCCATAATTTATACGCTTTTTAGTTTTATCATAAAATAAAATCTTGGCTCTAATATTACGGGAACATTTTTAGCATCATAGCAAATTACCTTGGGAGGAACCATTACACAGTCAGTGAACTATCCTACTTGAGTTTTAAAAAAAAAGAAGAGGAACTTAAATGTGTATCAAATGTTCAGCTTTCACCAGTCTTTCATTTTTGCAGGCTTTTGAAAACTGTGAATTTGTAAAAATTCTAGTAAAACACATCTGCAGCATAAAATATTTGCAACATATTTAGTTATTTGAAAAAGATCCACGATCTATGGCTTCATTTAATTATTTTTTAAGTGTTAAGAGGTTTCCTCCTCTTAGCAGGTTTCTTTGTTTATATATTGTTTCTACAAATGGTTCATTTTGAATATTGCATTCAGAAATGTTGACAAAGCATTTGTCAAAAATTTCTTTGAAATAATTTTACAAGTACCTAAACTTGCAAAGTGCTGGTAAATGGAGCTCTTGTCTCTGGGACAATCAAGGCCCAGAACCCAAATGAATTGCATAAGCTCTCCATTTCATCACCATAAACTTGAACTATAAAAATGCTATGAAAATGTTTGCTATACCTCCCTTGGGATAACTTTTCTTTATTTTCTCTGTAATTTTATGTTTGGGAAACTTGGCTGTTATTGTCCAGCCCTCTGTACCTTGTGGGGGTTGCTAAAATCCCAGTCTAGTACTACTTTTGCTCTTTGTGTGTGCTGATAGCTGCAGGTTAGGATCAGGGTGTGTGGAGCCATGTGCATCTGAGACAGAGGATTCTGGCTCCAAAAAACACACTGATTAAATAGGAGTCAAGTACTGATGCAGACAGTTGAAAACAATTTTGGTGGGTTTTTTTAATGTGGCCTCTAGCAGTATTTAAAGACTGCGAAGATCCTTGATTACTTATCATTTTGACTCCTATTATTGTTGAACTCTGTGGTTATACATATTTCAGCATCTTCTTTTCATGTCTCCCTATGTCTTTGTAACTGCTGGACAAGTTACTACATGAGATGTCTCCTTTTATGTATGCTAGATGGTGTAGATCCTCCAAGGGAGGGAGTAATTAAATTACTGTTTCAAAGGAGTTCTCCACCACACTAATAACTTATCTGTAAGTTTATTAAATTAGTTGTTTGTACTCTAAAATGACTAAATAACTGTTGTATAATCTCAAAATTACAATAAATCATAATTCCTCCTAGATGGCGGCAGCTATGACGTCTGGATATGCAAAACTGCTGATGTCTGAGAGTTTTAAATACCATACTTGCATGTACCTGGAGGAGGGCACAGGAAAATATTTACAATTCCTGCAATTGTGTATTCTGCATATTCACACCGTGGCTATCTGTGTTCCTGGTGTTGGGCCATCAGCTGGGGCTCGAGCAGCAGCTAAGGCTGGATGGAGGCAAACAACAGCAACAGCTGCCTGGAAGATTTTGTTAACTTCTGAAATCAAAGATAAAAGCCCCTTGTTCCACTTGTTCTGCAAAGATGAAGTGTATTTTTTATTTTCACCCCCACCACTACCACTTACTTGGGCATGAAGGAGAGAGAAGAACTGGTCTGGGTCAAGTTCTGCTGCCTCAGTGCATTCTGCCAGTCATTGTAAGTCCTTAACAAAAATCAGTCCACAAAAGTCTTTAGAGACCTAACTGCTATGATAAAAGGCAGGCAAATATGTGTGTGTTTGGACAGAGGAGTCAGCCTTTCCAAGACTTCTCTCTGCTTCCAGGGACAGGACCTGTGTAGTGAAGGAGAAGAGGAGAGGGGAATACGAGTTTCAGTCCTGCAGCCTAAATACATGTGTGCCTGATAAAATTCTTCCTGCTAATGGAGTTCAGCCTTTCTTTTTCATACTGTTGGATCAATGAAATGCTCCTAAAATAAGCTCCAATGGCTGGTTTTTATTACAGCCTTAAGGAATAGTTTAATTTTGCCTCAGAAATGCATCTGATATGGCCATTTGCTCCTGGGATCTGTAAGAAGATTTTTGCCTTCCCTTCAACAAATGAGTACTGCTGATCTTTGGTGACCAGCAGCTGTGTGTACACTGTGTGCATGTCCTAGAGGACTCAGAAACAGGGTTAACTGGCCCAGGAAAAATTAATTATTTCTAGTAAAATGAAAGGTTTAAAAATAGACTTAATTACACCATTTCTTAACGAGTCTCCATTTTGGGAGGTGATTGGGAAAAAAAAATTCCAGGTTAAAAATTTTATAAACAACTGCTTAGAGTGATCTTAGCCTCAGAAGGAACATGCTTTGGGATTAAATGAGAAGTTTTTTAATGACAGCACTATGAATATCCTATTCAGACTGAATTGAAGGCATAGGAAATGGAGTAAAATGTACTTCCACAGCTCTCCCCTGCTACTGGATGTGCATGCACTGAGGGACACTAGCACCTGAAGGAAAAAATAGGGTGACTTTTTGCCCCTTTAACAGAGCATATGGAATGCCTTTCCCCCTTGCTCCCTGTGCTATTATCACTCCTGTGTCTGAACTCCAAGTGTCTTGTGGGCCAGATGTGCCAATTAACTCATCTCTAATGAGCCTTCTGAGCTCCAGTTTGCTCTTGTTGTGCTGGCCATTCTCTGTCCCAAAGCAGTAGGGTCACTCTTGGACCCTACATTGGTTTTGGAAGGAGGCTGGGGCATAGTAAGCTGTAAGTGAGAATCAGGAGCTCCTTCTTCATTTGCTGTTTTACTTGCAGAAAGTAGAGCCACAACATTTCTTTTGGGATTGACTACTTCTAAGGGAATGTAGAAACGGTGGTGTCCAGTGCTCCTGGGCTCATTGAGACTTTAACTCCCCTAAACTTCCCTGCAGGTGCTGCCATAGCTCAGAGTGGGAAAGACCAGGGGCTGTGAAATAATCCACCACGCTCCATGTGCTGGGAAATAGCATAAAAATTCCATGTTGGGGAATACCTTTTTGGTATTCAAGGTATCACTCCCAGGCTGCATTCCTAGGAGAATAGCTTTCCATCTGTATAAGATTTCACCATCAGAACTGACACTTTGGTTTATTAAAATTAGCCATTTTGCGTTGAATTGAAGTGGTATAATGAATTAAAAATTAATAGTTCCATTTGACAAATGTTCCTATATTTCAGTGACTTGAAACGGAGCCTCATGAAACTGATTTCTGATTCTCTGATTTTATTTCAGTTAAGTATATTTATCTTGCTGATGGATGTGGTATTGATTACCATACCATATTTTAACATGCCCCAACAACATATCAGCAGATATGTAAAAAAGTGAGTTAATAACATAAATGTCTGCTATCATGCTGCTTTGTAAAACCATTCTTAATTTAATCCATACACTAAATGTGCTTTCCAGTTACAAAAATTCATTATAAGCATCGGGCAGAAGTGAAACCGTGATACAGAATTGTGACTGATGTAAAACAGACACACAAAATGAGTAGCATTAGGACACTTACTTTGAAGTTTGTTAAAACTAGTAAAGTGATAGCCACTTTAAGTGAAACCTGCTGTTACAGATACCTACTGGATTTTGGGAACATTTCACTTTTGAACTTAGTTCTTGCAGTCTGCTTTAGTGTTTAATATGTTGTAGTTGCCTTTTTTTTTTTTTTTTTTTTCCCCTTAATGCAGCAGGGAAAAGTATAATAGCTGATCTACTCAGATACCTTATTATCTTTGCTCACAGACAGCTGAGTATATTTGGTATCTGGGAAAAGAACATTTTTTCAAATACCTATGAGACATTACCATGCTATAACAAGTGCAAATTTCAAAAGAATAACAGAGCACTCCTGTTGAGTACCCATCATAACATTGCCAAATGGGAATCATGGCAAAATGGGAGTCATTTGAGCAGGGATTTGAGAATGGCAAAGTAAAAAATAGAGCAGTTAGATTGGTCACTCCAGGTAAATTTTCAGCATCTTGTCGATGTTAGTGATAATTTGAATGTAGGGATTGATTGCAGACTTTGTGAACCTTTCCAGTTAAATGACAGGTGGAAGGAGGCAGATGTCTCCTCTTATTCATGCCCATTTATCTACTGAGAATGGACAAAGTACTGGCACAGGACAAAGGTCCTGATCATAGTGGAGAGTCCACAAAGAAACAGTTCAGCATCTCAGTATATAATATTTATCCAGATAAAAACCATACATGTATTTATGTTGCATAAATAGGGCTGTGAATTACAGGACTGTGATTAAACAGAGAGCTCCTTGGGCACTGGCACTGAGATACATGTATATATATGTTTATATATGTATATGTACAAGTATTAACATGGCCACCTGAAATGGACTGACAGTGCTCATTTTTTGGAGGACCATGATCTATGCAATATGTTTATCTCTCAGACAATATATCCTTACTGACCATAAATCAGTTTGCATGTAAAGTGATAGATAAAAAACTTGGTGATTTTGCTCATAAGAAAGACCATTTTAATCATGTGTGTTATTTGAGGCATGTGTGTGAGTGTGTTAATTATACATGTTCTGACTCATGGCAAATAAATAACATTTCTCCCATCATAAACTACCAGAGTATCCCAGGGTTTTTCCTAGAGAGTATTTTTTAATGTTGATTTAATAAGCTAAAGTAACTCCCTTTGGATAAACCCCATGACTTCTGGGAAGACTGTATCCAGTGGATTGAGCATTTTCTGTTTGCCAATAAAGCAATGTCAGAGCTTTGCAGTTCTGGGAGTGTTTGGATGTTATGGGAACGGGAACCTCCTGCTTCAGCTGATGCACAGAATCAGCTTGCTGGTCTCTGATGTGGGTTCTTACCATGACAATTTACCATAGGCTAGCCATGATTTATGCATATTTCTGTGGTATTGATTAGAGCTGTGGTGTCGCAGGTAAAAAAAAACAAAAGCAAAATGGGATGCTGGGATGAGTACCACACAAACAAGTGATCATCCCCTTGCATTTTCTCCAAAAGCTGAGAATGCTTCTGCTTTGGCTGTGCTTGTGAACACGTGAGAACTCTATTGCTAGGACTGCAAGCACTCCTCTGCCCTGGACCATTTGTACTGGGGTTAGCTGGACTCGGTAGGGATGATCTGTGACACACAAGGGTCTGAGTCTGCAAGGCTCCTGCCTGGCTCCCTGCAAGGAAGCACTTAAATAAACAGGGGGAAAATGTCAAACCTTGCAACCAGAACTATGTCTGTACACACTCACTGTGTCTTTGTAGAGGTAACAAGGAATTAAAGTATAAATTCCACTTAATTGTCCAAGGAATGTCTCACGAATTGGGTGTGTCCACATTTGTCCAAGAGAAGGTTTAAACACATCCTTTTGTCTTGGTCAGGTCTTGGTTCCCTCTTGCAGAAAGTTTTCAGTAGCTCTCATGACTTTTCCTCTTGTTTCTTCCAATCAAGAGGGAAATTTGTAGAAAACCAATGCCAAATAATCTACCAGGCCATTTTATGCGTGTGTATTTCTGAAATACATATAATTAGCCATGTTCAGATAACTTGAGAAATGTAATTTGCAAAGTTAATTATTTTAGAAGGAAATTTAGAGGCAGTGTCTAACTCATTGTGTCAGAAGATAAAGAGAACTAATTCCTTGAGTTAGAAACTTGCCATATATAATTTTGTTGATTGCAGTAGGCTGGGTGGGTGCAATTATCTTCTGTGTGCTGTTTGTGTGTGCTCTCTTCTACCATATTGTCCTGCATGCAGTGATCTAGTCCAGTGAATCTGGGAGAGTTGACTTGGGAATAAGCTAAATCTGACTTGGTGATGCAGCTTGAATTGCTTTTTGTGTAGTGATGTTTACTTTTTGAGGACAGTTGGCTGGAAGGAAATGGGCAAATCGTAGCTGACAGAGTGGAAGAGAGTTTGCTGTGCTCTGACTGACGTGGGATTTGATCCCTTTCTGCCAAGAACAGCACCCCGTTTGGTTTGCTTTAGATCACACATTTCTTTTCAGAACCCATTGTCAGAAAGCTGCTGAAGGCTCCTTTCTCAGGAAGAGTGTATGACAAGGAGCGTGGTAGCAGGGACAAAGGCAGCTATCCATTTTCCTGCCACTTTCTTGGGATGCCTGACTTAAAATCGTGCATCATTTCCCACATGACAAGGTAGATTTGGGCTGAACCTGCTTTAGCTGCTTTGCCTTAGAAAAAGGCAAGGGTGGGGATGAATTTGGCCTCATCTATTGTCCCAAAAGTCTTGGTTTGAAGAAGTGGAATCGCTGAGGGTGCAGGGACAGGCTGAGACACAGAACTGCTTCAGCTGTGGCTGTCCCAGACAGGATTCCTTTGCTGTCTTGATCATTTGCAGTTCCTGTGTGTGAACATGGGGGTTCAGGACATTTCCATTCTGTTGTCTGAAGTAGCTTAATTAATATTTCCTTTCACTGATCAATTTTAGAATGTTCCTTCTGCTTGATATTGCTTTTCATGGCTTCCTGGTAACATTTCTTTCTCCATATTTTGAAAAATATTAAAGCACAGTATTCTTCCTAGATACCTTTTCACCCTGGGTATCATTCACTGAACTGACATAACACAATGGATGGTCAAAATGGAAAAGGATGGTTTTTTCTACTAAAGTCTCCCTTTACCTACACTCAATTAGTTTTCTCCCTAGAGACCTCATTGGACTCTTTCAGCTCATGTCGGTCTGTCAAAGATTTCCATAGGTGGTTGGAATGCTGCTGTCTTTGTCATTCCACTTCTTTTGTATTTTTCATTATTGTTTGTAGTTGAATAAAAGTTGAAAAATAAAATAGTTGTAGCTTTAGGCTTCGACAGTTTGTTGCCCAACTTCTTTTGTTCTCAAAAGGTCGTTCAGTGATGAAGAGAAAATGGACTCTGCATCCTGAAAGGACTGTTTTCTTAGGGAAAAGCAACAATTATGTCCTCAGAAGATGAGAATCAGATTTGTATTTTGTGGCCAAAGTAGAGGTGCTGTAGTTGGAAGTCTTGGCTCCAAGTCCCCAGTACAGCCAGTTGAGGTGAAATGCACATTTCTCATTTCTTTTTTTAAACTTTGGTGTTTATTTCTAGGCTAGCTTTTTTTTTTTTTTTTTTTTTTTTTTTTTAAAAAAAAAAAATCTTTTTTTTTTGTGATTTTTTTTTTTTTTTTTTTTTTTTTTTTTTTTTTTTTTAAATAAAAACAACTCTCTTTTTTGCTGGTTCCTTATTCTAAAAACGTGGTTTGTGTTTTTCCTTTTCTCTGCTGTCCAGACCACGTTCTTGGTTTGGGGAAGCAGATCGATCTGGCAGCATGATACATTCTGACTAATTTTTCTGGCATCTCTATGATCATGATTCCCTAATGTTATCCTTGACTTGTCGTCAGTGACAGAAATTTGAAGGTAACTTGTTCTTCAAAGTGTTCTACATGTAAAAAATATATTTTTGTCTTTTTTTAAATCTCTAAAGCTCTCATTAGACTCTTAAAATGGATTTGACTACATGCAAGGCTGTATATAAGAGACCTTCCCTCTTGCTTATCTCTTTCTTAGCATTTCTCACACGTGTTGTTTGGGATTTTGATCCTAAAAAGATTAGACTGGATTAATATTTTGTTTTCCTTTCAACTGTGTAAATATTGAGCAGCAAAAATGAAACAAAATCCTCATTTCTATTAAAATACAGCAGGACTTAATAGAATCTTAGAAAATAACCTTAAGATTTCTCTTTTTTTCTGCAAAAGGTTAACTAAACATGGCCCCAGTTCTGCAAAGGATTACTCTTGTTTAATTTTACATACTGTGCATTGACTTCCAATGGCACTCTGCATAAAATACCCTCACTCAGCCTTCCGAGATCATGGTCTGAATGACCGTACAACATGATGCTCCAGATTCCACTAAACTCAAAGTAGTTTTGCCAGAGAGTTTCCTCTCAGGGCTCTGGTTGTGTGCATCTCTGTTACTTTCAAATCCTTCTATTTTTCTGTGGTCACCTTTATGGTTCACCTGCAGGAAAGTTGAATACCTCCTTCTCCATCACTCAGCTTGTGACAGATGTTATCCTTTTTGGCTAAAATCAGCAGCTTCTCACAGGACTGTAGAATGTGCCTCAAATATTAGGAATGTAGCGGATGAAAATCCGTAGAAAGAAATATTAAAGTTGAAGGTACTTTTCCTCATTCAATTAGAAAGAAAAGTTGACTATTAAGTAAGCATTGAAGAGTGTCACTTTTTAAGTTGCTTTGCTGCTTTTTCGTAGATAAGAGTAACTCCAAGGATACTCTAATTCTGGATCATAAAGACAGATTGATCCCCAGATATATCAAACATAAGTATATCTGGAAAAAACCCCACAAGCCCTACTAAACTGTTGGCAGAGGCAACTTCCTTATATCTTAGGTCTCACTCAAAGAGTTGTTTTAAATAAATATTTCCTTTCAAAAAGATCTTCTCAATTGTCAAATTTCTATGCTAAAGTCATAAACAGTTAACTAATCAGTGCTTCAGTGTCATTCAGAAAGCAGGTAGAGAGCAGCCATGCCATATACTCCATCTCCTGTTTCCCTTGGGATAACTCATTGTACAAACTGTGAGAGAACGGATACGAGCACATCTGTGACTGCCCTGACACTCCTGAAGGAGCAGGGCTGTTTCCAGCAATGTGAATGGATATTAGCATGGCCAGGGATTCTGTTTTTATCCCTGTCTGCTCTGGGTCACTTTTTGAGTCTTCTAGGATGAAATAACAGCAGCAGGAATGGCTCTGGCTGTGTGAGTGTGGTGCACTAGCAGTGCCACGTGTGAGGAAATGGAGAGACAGAAAACTGCAAAGGAAGAGGGAACCTGCCCCTGCCTCTGGAGCCAGCAGCTGCAGTGAGGCAACCACTGCATCTGGTGTCACAACAGTCCCAGCCTTCCAGTGTCCTCTGCTCCTAGTTACCCCTTCCTGTCCCTGGCTCCAGAGGGGTGTGGGTGCTCTGACCAGCTATCAGCTCTCAGCTGATGGTAAACTCAAGCCAAGCTGTGAATAGTTCTTCAATTGCTCATAACATCACAATATTTGCTGTTATTCTGTGCTGGAACACTATTTCAATGCTGCTGTTCTGTGCTACACGAGTATGGGATTTTGTGAGTGAAGAATAAATGAAAATATGTGAATCAATGCCAGTAGGGTTTGGCATTCTGTGTAAGGGTCTGGGATGCTGCTTGATACACACAGAGTACACAAAACTCTGGGTCATGCAGTCAGGAGGTACCAAAAAATGGCTTTATTAGAAGTAACAGTATCCCCTTAGGTTTCATTTCAGCACAAGGACTGATGCCCCAGCAGTGGGGGGCATCTGCCTGGGGCCACCCCTGCATGCATGGGAGGAATTGGCAATGCACAAGGGGGCAAAATAAATTCCCCTACCTTGATGGTACAAAATCTTGAAGACAAGAAGAGACATCTTACTCCATTTTGTAAGGAAGTTTCTGAGTCCAGAGCCCTGATCTGTCTCCTGAAGTCAGGTACCTCTGAGCTTTCTGTGCCAGGACTCCACAGGAATCCTTGTTCTGGTGAAGCTGGGCAGTGTATTTTGAGAGGTCAGGGCTAAGGCTGGTTGGTTGGGTTTTGGTTTATTTTCCCAGGGCACAAGCTGATGACCACTTTTCTTAATTGAGCATGGGGCCTCTAGAAGTGCTGGGCATTGATTCCCATGGAACAGGAGTGCCCTTAGCCTGGTGCTGGCTGCTTCTGGAAGTGTTAACACATGGGTCAGACTCTGAGAAAAAGGGAATGGTCTCACAAATATCTTCTTAGCTCTTTCTGCACTTTGTCATTTGGATTTTGAACACTTTTGTACACTGCTGTAATTTTAGCAACTTGCATTGAAGAGAAGAAGCCTCTTTGAGATACTGCACTGAAGTGTACTCATTTCTGAGTGTGTTCTCCCTCCCTTGTTTGGGGACACTCTGATAATGTAATTTTTTTTCCAGCATGAATCTTTTACATCTGGCCTCTTAATTTTGGCAAATCTGTTTTCTGCAGCCCTAATATCTCCCTCCTTTATTAATTTTTTTTTTTCCTTTTGACAGATTGCAGCATTTTTCTTTCCCAGCTGGTCAATGGCTGCTACATTTTCATTAGCTATTTTTTTTTTTTTTTTAAGAAATAAGCATTCTTTAAGGTTACTGTCAGTAATGAGAAAGGTTCTTACTGATGTAGTGATGGGTGAGAAGTGTTGAGGGTGGGACCATACTTAAAACTTGTTTAATGTTGCACTGATTAACGTGGACTCTTTTCTTTTTTCTTTTTATTTTCCCAAGTGGAACTTGGGTTCCAGTAATTTACTTTGTTTAGCAAAAAGATGTAAAAATTACCTGCTTCCTTGTTTTTTGTGCTGTGTATGTAATACAAGGTAGTTTTCATTAAGGAATATCAGAGAATCCTAGATTGGCTTGAGTTGGACAGGACCTTAAAAATCATCTAGTTATGAAAAAGCACCAGAGGGCTTAATGTGAAGAGAACAACTTTATAAAGACATATTGTACTATAAATTCTCATTTCTGTCTTGATCCAAATTAATTTTCAAGTGTAGACAAGCCCTTGGAGCTGCTTGCTAAACTCTGTTTATAAAGTATCTATGGCATCTGGAAGAAAATAACACACTTGGAGACAGGCAATGTTTTCCAAAGCAGCCTAACTACGTGTTTTTTCTACTTTGACTTTTACAAAAAATTCTCCCATCTTTATGCCTGGCTGGACAATGCTTTAAAAACAGTGAAATGACAGTGACACATCCAAAATGAAAAGCCTTTCCATTAGCACTGCAACACTGAAGACTCTCTACTGCCCCCCAAATATTCTCTGAGTTTATAGAGCCTTACAGACTCAAAATAAATACATTTAATTCTGATCCAGCAGTGCATGTTTGAACCCTGGTTTATGAAATCAATCAGACCAAGTAGCGATACCTGATGGTAGTGACAGAGGCACTTTGAACAGCTGACAGAGATCATTATGAAAAAGCTACAAGAAAAACATGGATTCAAAGCCTCAAAATCATTTATAATGTAAGCCTCAGTTTGCTTTCCCCACAGTGCAACTCAGAATAAATTTGATTACAGGCAGAATGGCTGGAGAGGGCTCTTACACAACTTTGTAATACCAGGCACAATCAAGCTTCTAATAGCCTAAGGGATGGCTGTGTTTGAAAGCTAATTTGGATTAATGCAGGGTCTGAATTTAAAGTAGGCCTAGGTATTTCTGAATAACTGTATTCTTATTCCAGAATAAAAGTGTCCACACGTGAAGTTATTCAGAAACAGCTATTTTGGCATAATCTATTTGTATCCCAGCCTGAAATCTCTGCCTGTAGGCTGCTAATGGAGAAACAAAGAATAGTATCAGCTAATAGGATCTTTCACAAAATCTCTTCCTTCCAAAACCTAAAAAAAACTTCCCAAAATGTAGCACTTTAATTTAAATGTGTATATCTTGATTTTATTTTTTTTTTCCTCAAATGGAAAGTCATTTTAATTAAGAACAGGATTAGCCCAGACGGCTTAAATGATAACTTCAACGTGCTCATCATTTTGTTAGCCTTGATTAAAAACAAGTCTTTCATTTTCGAGGCTTGTATGCAATGTTGACTTCTGAGCATCTTTGGATTTAGAGCAAAAAAAGTATGGCAGTATGAGACAGTGAAAGGGCTAATGGTGTTCTGCTGGTAGAACTGGGCAAAGATTGGGCAGTGAAGCCCTGGAAGAACCTTGGCCATCTCTCCTTGCCTTTGTATTTTCTGCCAGCATATGAATCCTCTGACATGGGGAATTTGCTTTGGATTTGCAGGTTGGGTTTCAGCACTCTCTGCGAAGTGTCAGAGTGTAATATATGTGTGTGTGTGTGAGGGGCTCCCTCACCTGCCCTTGTGGGTGTGATTTTTGGAAGTGCTGAGTTGCTTCCTCTTGGTATAAGTTGCAAGACTGGTGTGTGAGGCTGGTTGTTGCCATCACTGCTGGATGTAATGTCACTCTGGATGTAGTGTTCACTACCACTGCCACAGCACTGGCAGGATGGAACTCAGGGTTTCATTTCCACGACTTGTGTTCTTTCTCTTTGCATGCAGCATTTAAAATTTGTAATTGGGCTGATGTACTCAAGCTGAACTCTAAGGTAGGCCAGCATAACAAAAGATCAACCTCCAAATTTGCAGCCTCTGTGCAGAAACGTTTGATAGCATTTGTAGATATAAAAGTAGTAAGATGTTTTTTGTTTGGGGATCTTTTGTTTTATTTTTTTTTAAACTTAGAAATCAAGCCACAATCCATTGAAAAATACAGTCACTGCACACTAGTAGGTTTCAGAATTAGCAGGATAACTTGTGTATTTCCACTCAGAATAAACAGCAGTAGGATTTAGAAGGCACACTGTGATACTGCTGGTGTAATGAGCTATTACACTGCCCATGGTGCAGCTTGATTTGATGGAAGTCTGTCCCTGAGCTCCCAAACATGCTCTGAAATGTGCTTGGCTGTGTGTTGCTCAGGCAGTCAGTGATGCAACCATGTGGAGCCTCCTTGAAATCACACCACCTCTGGAAGGAGTTAGTGGCCTGCTGCCTCCTCTGCCTCACAGTGTTGGATTCTGGAATGTGTTTGGATTGGGATCGGGAATCACACCCAGCCCTTGGTTGTGTCTTGCAGCTATAACACCTGCTTTTCAGCTGTGCCAGCTGCTGCACGTGCCAGATTTATTATCCATGTATTTTCTTTTTTCCTTTTTTTAGCAAATATATATAAATGTGCTTTGTAAGTTGCCAATAAATGAAATATTTTGCATAGGTCTCTGCTATTATCTCCAATCCTGCAAAACTTGCTTTATATCCTGAAAAACATTAGGATGACAGCATTGTTACCTTGAAGACCTTATTTTGAAGATTTATTTTGCTAAAATAGTGGCAAAAAATGCATTAGAATGGACAGAATAATTTCAAAAGCACATGTAGTCAGCACGGTTGTATTTGTGATACCTAAAAGTTACAGTGCTCTGAAATGCAGAGGGCAAGGCAGGGCTATACAACACACAATTCCCTGAATGTATCTGTGAACTGACTCTATAAGTGGAAATAAGTTTCTTTGCCAGCTTGAAGTTTTAATTGTTTCCCTTTTTAAGATTCCATCTACGATTAGATTAGGTTGTTTATCATGGGTAGGGTATGATGGTTATTTTTGCTTTACCAAAAGCCAATTACATAGGTTGGTTCCAGTCCCTTGCTAAATAGCTTTTTCTTTGGGCATTAATTTTAATGTTTAAATAGCAAGTGCATTTTCTTATGGCTGCATAAAGATATGTATAAGTAGAAGGCTACTTTAGTTGGGAAGATCCAATGCTCAGTGAAGCCTTTCGCATATATAGAATACTGAATATCTAAACCATTATTTAGCATCAGAATCAGTTATGGTTGTCTGACTGATGGACAATCTTTTCCTGACCCAGTCTCTTTGCAAGTGACCTATACTGTCTAGACAGTTGCATATTATTTATACATTCATTTCAGATTTATAGTTCTTTTAACTAAAGTTGAGGATGTTAGTTTGCCAGTGACTCCATATCCATATCAGTTCTTGAAACAGGCTGGAGCAAACCCAGATGCTGAAAACTAGCAATACAGGCCCTTTCCATTGCTGCCCATTGTTTGCCAGTTTGCCCTTCATCACTCCTCCTCCTCCTCACCTCCCCCCAACCCCCCCAAAAAAAAAGGAGGAACAAAAAAAAAAAAAAAAAAAGGTCTGACACAGAAGGAAGGTTGTGTAAGACCTGCTAATTTCAAAGAGCAGAGATCAATTCTGGTTGATCCTGTGGGTGATTGGGGAATCGCTAAAACAGTATTTGCATCCAGTTTTCAAGTCTGAAATGCCAGGGCTGGAATAAAAGAACTGCTCTGCAGAGCTCTTTCCTGAAGGGTGGGTAGAAGGGAAGTCACATTAAACCAACTCTGGATGCATCATAAGGGTGAGACCATTCCCCCTGCAAGAGCCCTCCTTAATGTATGATTTGCTTTTGAAAATCATGTTCTTGACTCCTTTAGGGGTGAGGCAAAAAAGGACATGAAAAAAAAAAATGACATGCAGTGCTGCTGGCATTAAATGCAGTTTTTGAGACTTGCAGCTGCTTGCCATGTCCTTGCCACTACTGATGGTTTGTGTGTCCTTTCTTTTGAAGATAATGAGATATCATGTCAAATTCACATCTACTTTTAGACTATTCACTCATTTATTAAAATTTTATGAACCATACTCTTCTAGGCAGCATGATCTTTTTTTTAAGTGTACAGAAATAGAAGCACACACACATCTATGAGTGGCAACAGATTATGTCAGAGAAATATACACTGGCTTGTCTTGAGCACTGGTTGTGCTGGCAAAATTTAGAGCTAGAGGAGCAATAAATCCTCCCAACACACACATCCTCCTTTCTTCTGCAAATGGCTGTTTATTTTAGAAAGGGCATAAGGAATCTGAGAATACTTGTCTTCACCATGTTCCCGACATCTTTTTATGCATGAATAAT
Source organism: Urocynchramus pylzowi (assembly GCA_013397555.1). NCBI lineage: Eukaryota > Metazoa > Chordata > Aves > Passeriformes > Fringillidae > Urocynchramus > Urocynchramus pylzowi. The sequence continues at coordinate 391,521 of VZRH01008009.1, forward strand.
CACAGTAACAGTTCTAAAGGCATTGTTACCAAATGGCACTGACAAGCAAGACGGGCAAGGCAGAAAGAGGCATGTAAGAGAGGCTCCAAAAGTCAGAGGAAAGAGAGGGCATGCCAGAGAGTCCATGTAAATACAGGAAAGTGGGTAAAGTACAGGGGTGCTTGGGAAGAAGAGCTTGGGGTCTGGGAAGAAGAAAGGAAGGCATGTAAGAGAGGAAAAGGAGACTAAGAGCAGTAGATGGACTTAATCTAGAGAAAAAAAAAGGCAGAAATGTATTATTCACCATCCTCTGGGAACGTGTCAACATGGGTTGAAAATTTATTTTACTGACCATTTTAGAAAGGGTCTTCAAAATTGATCTCTTCCTCCATGCTTGAATTTTGTTGTTTTGTCTTAAATTACAAAATGAAAGAAATAGTCAAAAAGGAATTAACAGTTACTGCACACAATCCCTTTCGAGTTCTGCTACTCTGGTTTGTCCTACTCATACACATTGCTTGATTTTCATCTGTCTTAGCATCATGTCCCTCTAATTCCTGATAATTTCACTGAGAAGATATTCTTGTCTCTGGCATTTCTATATTTGTGGCAAGGATATCTTAGATTTTAAATAAAATGGTAGTCCTGTTGTTCAGAATTAAAGTGATAGATGAGAGAAAGGTAGTCTAAATTAGAGATCTGTAAAATTCATTAGATCTATTTATGGACTATCTTTGTTGCAAATTTTGAAATTAGTAAGGTAAGGAAATATCAAATTACCCACTCACTGAAAAAAGGCTTGGATTTTTAAAATCATAATCCTAAAAAATACACATTTTCTAGGTAGTAGGAGGAAAACGTTTGGACATTTTCCATGCTTGTTACTTGGAGTCCCAGAATCTTTCTGTTTAGCTAATGCAGTATAAGATTAATTCTCTCACAGCACATTGCCTGGAGTTCAGTGCACATGTTTACTGATGTGTACAGCTCTCAAATAAGTTTAGTGCTTCTTTCACCCACTGTTAGGAAGTATATTTAAAAGAAATTGCCTTTTATAGATTTAAATTACAAAAGTACTGATATCATGCAAAAAGCACTTCAACTCATGCAAGCATACAAATGTGTAAATCTTAGGGAAAAAGATACCCAGGGCTAATATGAATGTAAATAGGATTAGCTGCTTGCATTAGTGTCTGAAATACAATTTTAAATGCTTACTGCCTGGTTATTATTACATATCTATATATGTGTGTGTATGTGTATATATATATATATATATATATATATACACACGCACACACACACATGTGTATCTATATATATGTGTGTGCATGTATTTTTTCCCCAGAAACATATTTTACTTGAAAAAAAAATTGTTTCTTCCTTCTAAACAGGAAGACTTTTAAAGAGATTACTTAATGACAGCTGTGCTAGTGGTGGACTCTAATATGTTATTATATATAGAAGATATATATTTGTTGTTATATGAAATATTGACACAAAATGAGGGCAGACTTCCATCCTTCACATATCCACCCAAATGCAGCAGTAATTTTAGACCCAGTATTCTCACTGAATCATGAACAATGACAGCCACCAGATTCTCTATAAGCCTATGAAAAGAACAATTTTCAGTTAATGGTACCACTAAAGCTGCATAAATCAACATACACAGCATTTCATTAGAGATTTCAGTCCCCTATGTCATGGCTTCTGCAGCAAAGCAAGTCCTTTAAGCAGCCTTAGTGGTAGTAGAGGGAATTTAGTTTTGTTATTACTTATGTTAAACTGATACAAGCATGGGGGCTATAAGAAGCCTAAAAAAAATTCAGTTATCTGACACAGTCTTGAACTTGAAGTAGGGTAGTTGCCTAAGGAACAGGGCAGATTTTGTGTTTCTCAAAATGTTCAATCTTCTTGCTGTTTTTCTGCTTGCTAATAGAAATGATAATCCTTTTTCCAGCAATAACCATATATACCTGTGAATTGTTTAGTTTAAGTGACAGCTAAAAAGCGATAATGTCATTTTCTCTCCTGTGTGTAGTAAATATGTTAGAATGATGCCATAATAATTGTTCATGAGCTTGTAGAGAAGAAAGATTCCTAATTTGCCCTGTCAAAGTGGGCAAACAGTTGTCAGATGACACAACATTGCATATCTGGAGTGTGATGTCAGACTGATAATTGCTTAAGCAGAAAAGTTTGTTTTTTCTAAAATATCAGCTTTCTCAAAGTGTGCTGTTGTGTAGAGGGGCCTGTGAAGAATGGTGCTGTGGTTCCTGCTAGGCAAGTGTATTGCTATGGGCTGTGTGTAGAACATGGGAAATCAAAATTATAAAGAGTAAACAGTTTGGCAAAAGTTAACCCCCCTGTTTTCAGTTAGATGAGATTCATTTAAATGTTTTTTTTTTTTAAGTAAAAGACTTCAACTTTTTTGTTTGGTGAGAATATTTTTCATTTACGAAGCTGTTTCATTTATGTATAAACCTCCAGGCCCTTCACAATGCTCAGCTTTTCAAATGACTGCAGCATGGGAGGCAGAGGGAGCACACCAGTGACACCAGAATGGTGTCCCCGTGCTCAGGCACGTGGGTTCAGCACGTGGCTCTTGCTCTTTGTTGTGGGCTACCAGCTTCCTCCTGTCTCAGGTTCATTTTTTCTGGGTAATGCACCCCATTGTAAATGGATCAATTGCCAGCATTATGTAACATAAAGAAAGAGAGCTCACTACATCATTTTTTCATAATTATACAAAAATAAAATGAGTGCATAAACAAGACCAGAAAAGAGCTCTGAGTGTTTACAGAAATAAAAATAAATGAGTGTGTTTTTTGAATTAATATTTTCAAATGTTCAGGTTGAATTAATTTGAGAAATATGAATATGTATTGGTAGTGTTAATTCTTTGGGGTTTTGAAAATTCTTACAACCACATAATTAAATGAGTGCCTTTAGAAATACTGATAAAACCCATTGCCATTCAAATATCCATACAAGACAACAGGGGCTGTAAGCTGTAGGCTTTAGAGATTAGTTTGGCCATGGGCCAGTATTTATCACAACATTTCCATCTTAGAAGATAAAATTTAATCATTTTTATTTAAATATAAATCAAAATTAATGCAGGTTTAAAAAAAAAAAAAGAGTGTATAACCTAATCACAATATCTTTATTTTAGAGATGCTTGCCTCTATTGTTTCTATTCAAAGGAGCAATTCTGTCTTTGTTGTGCTGCTCTTCCTTCAGCTTTTTTTTTCTTCTACAAGGGTGCAAAAGGAAGGGGTGGTTGACCCAAATACAGTCCTATCTCCTAATTTTGCCAAGATCAAAGGCATTTCTAGCGTTTTATGTGCTGCCTATTGGTGAAGTCTAAAAAGATAGAGTGTTTAGGCATGTCTCCACTTCCCAGACACAAACACAGCCAGCCCAGAATCAGTGCTTGGTTCTGTCTGTGCCTTCCCCCCTGGCCGTGCTCTCTCCCTGCCTGCACGCCCCGTGGGTGCTGCCAGAGCAACACCTGTCTCAGGTGCCCTCACCCTGCCTGCTGCAGGGAGTTCTGCTGAGCTTGTGCTGAACATGAGTATTCATGCTGTCATTCTTTTACATATGTGGAAAAGATCTGTAATAGAATGATAGTTTTGAGACCAATTTTGAAAAAAAAAAAAAATTAGCTGTCTGCTTTTGCTGTGAGATTATGGCCAGCACATTCAATAATTTCTGGGGATGTGGTTGTATTTTTACAGGTAGCTGGAAGAAGGGGAGTGCTCCTCTTACATAACAGAAAAGTAAATGCTTGGATGTTATTTGCAGCAGCCACCAATGCTTATGAAGCTTTCTCAACCACACATGTATGTTGTACCCATCTGGGGAAGAGCACGTGCTCAGTTTGCCAGTTTTCCACCACCACATTGCAGTTCTCCTGGTGTTACATTGACTTTTACAGTCCTGATATTAGAAATGAGCTGTCCTATCTCTGTTTTGTTTCCTTAGGGTGATGGTATGGCTTTGTAGAGCAAACACAACTTTTTTTTTAGTTGAGCTAGTGAAATGGTGTTTTTTAAAGTGTTGTTAAATGAGCTAGTGAAATGATGTTTGTTAAAGTGTAGTTAAATCAATTCTGAGCAAAGCCTGGTAGTCCTCACCTCTTGCTTCAAATTACAAAATGCCATGAGGAAGAACATTTCACAACACAGGAGGGTTGAGGAAACCTCCAACCAGCTTGCTGGGATTGTTCTGGTAATGCTAATTCTGCTACCAAACAATGTGCAGCTTGTGTAGGGATCAGTGGGAGCACTGCCTTAGGATCCCTGCTTACTCCATACCTTCAGATTAAACAAGTGATCACACATGATTTCCTACACAGCAAGCTTTAAAAGCAGCTTTTTGTATCAGGCTTTGATATGAGTGTGTATACGTGTGAAAAATGTTAAGCGGATATTTAATTAGATGGTAATATCTTCTGTGGTGGGGGACCCCTCATGTTGGGTAACAAAAAAACAAAGCTGGTCCTGCAGTATCTATCTTTCATCAGCTAAAGATTTCTGCTAGAGACTTTCTCAGGGAGAAAGAAACAGAACTGCTCTTTCTTCATGATATTTCTTGTATAAGGAAGGCAGACTGACTGCTTCTGACTTTTAATGCAAAAACAAGTTCAGTGCTATCCAGTGCTCAAACTTCATATTGTAATAACATACTAACATCTGGAAAATACGAACTGCATGTGATTTTTGTAGCCAGAGTTTTCTTCTGTAGAGTTTTTTTCTGTCTGCTTACTTGTTTTGCTTCTTTAGGATCATATCCAGGTCATCTAATGAAAAAAAGATCAATTATGTAGAAAATTGTTAGACTCCTTAATACTGGTTATATATATACATAGAATGTGTAATGCATAGGTACACTCACATAGTTAGAACCTTAAGCATTGTTTACATATCTCAGCACCAGCTGCTTAAATGACTAACTCATACCTTCCACTCTCTCCTGTTCCTTCAGTAAATAGGGCCAAATTCAAAGTGGAACTGAAGGTGGATCTATTTCTTCAGTTTCAATGAATTTTAGTGCTTGTTTAGCAGCAGCTCTTGAATACTAAAAGGTGGTTGCTGAGCTCATGAGTCTTTACCTAAGGCTATGTTGGTATTAGTTGTTCTAACCCCTTAGCGATTCAGAATAAGTGGGGCACTTCATTAGCTCCAGTTAAAGACAAAACAAAAATGTTTGTTTAAACTGGCAGATCTTAAAGCTGTGTTTCTTTCACACCATTTAGGAGATTTCCCACAATTTTTCCCCTTGGGGTTATCTTCAAAAACCAACATTTTTTCAGGTGCTCTACAAACTCTGACTAGCTTGCTGTAGCCCCCTCCTCACCCTTTACCCACAGGGTGTGCTTACATTGTGTCCAAAACACCATTAGTTCATGGCCTTTATTTCTCACTCTTCCTGGGGGCAGCATCCTACTGTACAAAATATATTTCACTCACCATCAAGTGAGGTTGATTTCCAGTTAAATACAGATCAATATAAACCAGGAACTCAGAATGGCACTTTGTACATCTTTTTACTGAATTTTGGACATTGTGTTCTCCCAGTTGTTGAACAGAAAGTGACCCTTGTGAAAACAGCAAGCAAGTAGGGTCAGACTAGGAAAGTTTCTTTTTGGTGATGTTTATCCATGACATCCCTGTTTGAACTGTGTTTGTAGGTACCTCACCTTGTAGGCACCGAGATGTGGGATTCTTTATACATATCAAGACTGGCTTTGAGAAAAAGTTGCCCTTTATGAAACACTTTAAGGGCCAAATGGTGACTTTGAGGGAGAGCAGCGGACTGAGAAGCTTATCAAGTAAAGCCAAGCAGAAATATTCCATGGAAAGATTGTCTCTTCCCTAGTGCAGGGGTGGGGCTGATAGCTGCTTGGTGAATAACTGAGGAACTCATGAAACTTGGGGGCTGATCCTGTTTGAAGGTCCCAATGCTGCCAGCAGAAGCTCATTGAGGAGAAGGAGCTGTGCACTTAGGGGCTGCCTGTAGGTACGAGGACCCACAGCATTGAGTACAAGACAGAAACAAGGCTTGTTGAGCTGCATGGACATGCCTAGTTCAGGGTATGTGGGATAAAAGTGGTGATTTGGTTTGCTGGTTTTGCTTTTCCCTGATAGACTGACTTCAGCATCCTGAAAACTAAATTCTGGACTGTATTCTTTGGTGCCCACTAAAGATTAATCAAGATGCCTGTGTTTCAACATATTGCAAAATAAGGTGCTCCATCAAGGCTGGAAATAGCTGTTGTTTAAACAGCTCCTCCAGCATCCTGCTGTTTGATTCTTAGATAACAATGTTGTGGGATTTTGGAAAAGCCTTTGCCTACCAGGTTAACTGGAGAGTGTGCTTTAAAGGAGAAAATTAGACTCTTAAACTGCTATGCATGTTTTAGGGAAATAGAGTTGTATTTTAGTACAACCAAGCCCTAACAGTATATGAAAAGTCACCAATTCTGTATGTGATTTGCATAGAATGTAAGGAAGTCACTTGAAAACTCTGCTGCCTGTTTCATGCCTCATGCTGAACTGAGGCTCCAGTTCAGTGCCCCATCCTGTTGGGTACATTGGGGGAATTGTAGCATTGTGTACATCATTGATTTCTTCTGGTTTTGAAGCACTCTTTAAGGGTGTTACTTCTTATGCAGTTGTCTGTTAGCAAACAGATAACATAGGCAATAGTTCCACACAGAGTCCTGGATCAGTTGCTGGAGTTGGTGAAGAGTCAGTACACATGTTCACAGAAACATCTTGGTTTGGCTTTATTCTTAGAAAACACTGCTGGTTCAAAGGAGCTGCTGTATGGATAGAGGTGTGAGCAAGATTTATATTGTAAACATTCTTTTGATGACAATTGCTAAATTACTGTTTCTATACCCCATCAAGGTGTGTGTGCAGTCTGTGTGTCTGCATGTCTAAGCATGTATGTGCATTTTGTGGATATGCTCCATGTCTAAGGATGTACTGAAATAATCAAGTCTGAAATGAAAAATAGGAAAAGGCTGAGGTCTCTTGTTTCTGATCCTTTGGGGGTGCACTATGGTCACATTTAGGTTTTCCTCAGAAGATCAGGCTTTTTTTTTTTTTTTTTAAGCAAACAAACACCTCCCACTCCCTCAAAAACAAACCAAAACAAAAAATTCTTATCTAATCACATGCTTCCAGGAACTGGGCTTTTAAATTAAACCCCAGTTATCTCCAGATTTGTCCTAAGATCACAGTTGCCAGCAGCACCAGGTGGTGTTGTAGCAATCAACATTATTATTAAAAAAAATATTGGCCAGAACATACACAGAAATGTACTGAATGCTAATAAAAAAGTGAATAATAGTTTGAATGCTTTTCAGCTGTTCAATAAGGCAAACAGATGTAGTAATGCATACTTGAGAGCATGCCATGTACTTTAATCAGAGAAGTTTAGAGTATCATTTCATCATGGACAAAAAGAAAGAGACAGAATAATAGGTTCATTTCAAAAGGCAAAACTTTAAGGAGGAGAGCAAGGACTTCCCTGAGTTTTGTATCAGACCAAGTCCTGGGAGCTACATTACACTTGACTGGAAGAGACCTGCTGCACCAAGCTAAGCAGCTTCATGAAACAAAGAGTCACAAGATGCAGGTAAACAGAAGCTTTTTTTAGAAGCTGCCAAACTGTTGAAGGCACATAGTGCTGGAGTATTTGTGCAAGCAAAAATGCAAACGTTAATGAAAGATGAGATATGTAATAGAGAGTGCTTTGTAAATTTTCATATGGCATCAAAACCTGTGAGGCAACCTGGTTGAAATGTAGTGAGCACAGCTTGAAACTGCTGCAAAGGCTGAAGTTTTGGTGTGAGAAACCATAACTGACTTAGTTTCAGTCAAATGGGAATGCAAAAACAATCAAAAAGCACCTAAATCCTAGTGTTAAGACATAGGAGCTACCACTGTAGAGAAGTGAAGAAAAATTCAGGAAAAGGATTTTCTGGAATCACAAGTATTTGTACAGATAAATATCAAGTAAATAAATACAAGTAAATATCTTCTTGCATGTGTTAATTTTACATAGTCATTGTTATCAGTAGCAGCCCTTCCAGCATTGTTCCAGAGGCCTGGAGTCCCAGGTGGGTGAATTTTGTGGCACTGTACAGAAAGAATTCTGTCTGAAGAGTGCTTGGTTCAGAGCTTGTCACTGTGTTTCCCACCCTCCCTGGCTTTTTGTTTCCATCCAGAGCTCTTCCTCAGCCAGTCCCACAATCCCTGAGCCTGCCCTGTGTCCCTCCCTCCTTCCTCTGCTCCTCTGAGATGGTGTCTGTCACCTGGCTTTGCTGTTTCTGATTTGGTGACTTTTCCTGGCTGTGTTTCAAGGGCAGAATCCCCCGGGTTCTCTCCATCCACGGCTACTGTGAGGCTGGAGTCTGGCTGGTGAGGTTACCAACCTGTGCTATCCCTTCCCATCCTCTCCCAGCAGTGGGAAGGGATGAGGACAGGGATAAGGAACAGGCTCCCAAGAGCCTGAAGCCTCTAGTGATACTGTAGGACTACAAAGCAAATTAGAATTCATGGTGTACCAAGGCTGGATAAGACTTGTTGCCACCCAGTGAAGCTTCAGAGTTGTTTGTGGCTGCTTGGTTTCCCTTTTCTTCTCAGAACAATGTGGATGTTCTGAGATCAGGAGCAAAGAGTTGTGACAAAAGGACAAACAGCTTGAAACCAGTGGAATAACTTGGGGTAGGTTGATACCTTGCTTGCAATGAAAATATTGGAGTATGTCCCTAAATGACAGCAGAAATGCAAATGCTGACAAGGGGATCTTCAACCACACACTTAGGATTTCATTCCAGTTGTTTGCTCACCCAGATGTGCAGTATTTGTAGCAGCAAAGTTCTGTGCACCCTAACCCCATACTGAATTTTCAGAAAATACAGAAGGCAGTAACATAGTTTCTTTCAATAAGAAGTTTTTACGTATGTAGTTGCCTAGAAAAGCTATGTACATCATATGCCAGTTAAACATATATCCAGGAAATGCTCCTGTAATTCTACCTGCAAGAAAAAAATTCTCAGAGTTAATTCCAATAAACCACAGATGCTGCCTTTTAACCATCATTATCCTCATTCTCTGGAAAGGGATGAGTTCAGGCTAAAGCATCAGCACTGATTTTCTGCCCTGAGTTTAAATTTCTGCACATTTTGAATTTGTCATACATTTACCATTACTTCAATGCATTTCTTGTGTGTGGTTGAATACAAAGAGCAGGAGGTCATGAGAGGCATCACCTTGTTTTATCCAGAGGTCAAAGCTAAGAGAGTGTCAGTTTCCATTTTAGGCTTTTGTGGCATAGTTGACATTATATATACTCTTAGGTATGCAATGCAAATCACATTCCTGCAAGCTAATTATAGGATAAATGTAGCCACTTAACTAGGCAGCAGGCATGTCATCTCAGCATGGAGCTATCATATTATGTACATTTGCTGTCTCCTGTATAATTAACAGGATAAAAATATTACTGCCAGATACCATAAAAAAAATTAACACTATCTTAATTGTCTTTTCAGCTCAGGTATAGCCTATTACCATTTCAAAAAAGACCTTCTCTAATACACTAGAATTTTAAACTTCATTTGCTGAAGATGCCATTAATCCCTTTTCACACTTTGATCTGCCATTGTGATACCTTTGGACTTTGACTTCTCTGTTTTGCTTTTGAACTCTCCTTAAAAACTATTACTGAGATTTAGTGGCTTAAAATTTGAGGTTGCTCAGGACTCTGTGTTTGATTTTTAAAAACTTAGTGACAGTGCATTTGGGTTTCACCATAACAGAGATGTGTGCAGCCTGTAATAAGCTTTTGTGTAGGGCGCATTGCTTCTGAGCTTTGGACATCATTCTTGTTTAATCCAAATTTTCTGTGTTTCTAATCTCTCATTTTTAATGTGTATCCTACAGCACTCATTGCTGTCTTTTACGTGGCTATGAATGAGTGGAGTCTTAGAAAGTTTAATCCTAATTCTTACTAGAATATGCCTTCATCAGTATTTGTGTAATATTTTGATGAAAAGTGCCTGGTCCCTCTTCCTCCTTGTAAAATTGCTGCATTCTCCCTGTGATCTGAATACCACATCACTGCTGATGTCATCTGCATTTTGTATCTCTCATTTTCTGAAACTGCATTGGGAATCTCAAGACTCTGAATGCTGCTTTTGCCACTTGAAATTAATTATATGATGGCTCACATTCAGAAAATACTTAGAATACATGTTTGTTTTCAGGAGTTTTTGGGAGTAATTAAAGCTGAAAACTTCCATTAATTTAACAAATTGCTCTGGAATTCTTTGCCCCAGCAGTTTTCAAATTACTCCTAGAAAGCACACCTGTGCTACAGACATATAAAACCCATAACTGCAGAAAGATTGAGATAAACATGGTACCATTTAATCTGGCAAAGCTCTCTCAGTTGTTTCTGTTGCAGTAGGTCTGTAGGAACCTTAGGTAGTTCTTGCATATTTACTTAAATGTTGACATCAGTAATGACACACATGGCTAACAGATTTTCCACATGTTTTCCTCCCTGGATGACATCTTCCCACTCCATCAGGACTCAAAGTCTGATTGTGGAGGCTGTTGATTGATAGCTTAGAGCACATGAGGTTTGGGGAAAACACAAGAATGACAGTTTATATAAATATCCTAATATGACACTTTTTTCTAGGTTTACCCTAACTTTTATTTTTCTCTGACCTAGAAATGATTTTTAGGTGTACAGAAACCCACAGATACTTTAGAAACATAGTTGACTCACTCAGACATCTTGTTAGCATTTTGTACTTAATTGCTTCTTTCTCTGCTTACCCGGGGGGAATTGTACATGCCAAGATGGAGCTCTACTAGATCTAATAGGAGAAAAAAAAACAAAAGGAAATAATGACTAGTCTTCCAAATCATCCTAAGTGGTCCAGGAGATGAGAGGGAGTGCTTTTTCCTGGCAGCAAAACCCCAAAACATGTAACTGGCTCATCCAGTGTCTCTTAGATTTTCAGATTAGGAATGGTATTTTTATTACACTCCATCTTTCTTCATAAAGAGCCCATTTTAAGCACTGTATAAGCTACTTGTGGAAAAAGTAGCTACTATCTGTGGAAGTCACTTTAAAAGGAATATTGTTACCCCTGAAAGCGTTGCTGCTTTGTGTAAGCCTCTGGAAAAAGGAAGATAGCTTTATGACAGCCTCTTTTTTCTGTGAAGACCAAAGGGCAGCCTAATATTATATGTATGGATACAGCTCTAATAGCAAATTGCCAAAAGGATTCTTTGGAAAATAAGAGACCTTCAAGAAGATGTTTGCATATTTACATATAAATCACAGAGGGATATATGAATATGCCATGCTGATACCTGTCTTGCTAAAGCTATGGAAGGGAGTAATAGTATTTTTTTCATGCTGAGCTACTCACACATAGAAGTGATTAGTGAATTTCCAGATATATGGAGGCTCACATTGATCATATTTTAAAGGATATTTTTTCCAGGACCAAAGGGAAGGGCCAGTCTTGGCTTTCCATCTCCTACAAATGTAGCTATTTTTCATAAAGGTTTATGTGCTAGAATTTTTGCCCTGTATTCAAGACAGAAAGCAAGTGATTTCCTTTTGTCAATAAAATTGAAACACAACACAAATTTGGAGTTTTAATATTTTATACTTGCACCTCCTAAAATAAATAATAATTTTAAAAAACATTCAGACAACTGCATTCTCTTATGTAGCCCTTTCAACACTCATATCTACAAAATTTTTTGCTGATTTTGGTGAGAATGGCAAAACTAATCTCTGGAGACAAAAATTAATAATTCTGTACCTGAACAACCAACTACTCAGACTAGAGTAATTTTTTAAAAGCAGGACAGTGTCAAGAGTCTTTCTCCAGACCATTTACAGTCAGTCTGCCTCCTGACTTTCATGCTGCCAAATTGAAAGATTTGGTTCCAGCATTTCCAGGGCTCTCAGACCAGGGCTGTCATGACATTCCCTCACTTCAGGCACATTCTTGCTCTTTCATTTTGCTGAATACATTAGAGGGTTTTTAAAGGACAGAGCAACGTTAATCATAATAGCCTTAGGTCTGAGACTCCATGCTGTTGGCTGATAAAACCAGCCTGTCTCCTTCCACACCCAGAACATTTATTCACTTTACTGGCTTTATCTTCCCCAACATCCTCAGTGATTTATCCTTTTAATCTCTCCAGATCAGTTATAGTTACTATTCTTTTAACTATGGCTAAGTGTTGGAAAATTCTTTTTGAATTGATGCAGTTCTAGAAAGGTTTTTCCAATCAACTGTGTGATGTCTTGTTCTCAGGATTAAAAAGTGACCTTGCCTGAAGCATGTTAGAAGATTAAACCACAGCTCTTGGTGCTCCAGGGGGCTAACAGTGGTGTTCAGCTCCTCATTCAGCAGTTCTGAGGAGAGCTCCTCAGCTGAACCCACAGGTCTGTGGAGCAATCCTTGCCTTGGCTGGGCTTGCATGGCAAGGGAGGAGGAAAATAACAGTCAGCTCTGAGCACTGTCATCTTTCAGCAGCAGATGCCACTCACTGGGGTTTGTGCAGATGGTTCTGATGACATGGCCTCTGCTGGACTCCACCCTGCCAAGATTCAACCCAAGTCCTTGGGGAGTTGGGATTCCTTTGTTTGGGGTTCTGTCTTACAGAGACTTGTAGTAACTTCTGAGTATATTTTTTTAATTCATAGAAAATGTTTCTGGTTTATGGGTAGAAGTTCCCTTGGGGTAGCTTGGAGGCGTTGTCAAAGCACTTGGAGGAGCTGTGAACTGAAGCTCTGCCCACAGGTGCACTTTGACTTGGTACCCCAGAACTTTTGCAGAGATGCTCATTGTTCTGGACATCAGGGATCATGAGATTTCTGTTTGATTTTTCTGTGGTTGAACTTGATAGACATCAGGCAGAGCCATATGATGAAACAACAAATTATGCAAAAGCCAAGTGTATTTTCTTTCAGGAGGTGTATAGTCCAACTAGTCAGCTGTTTTTACTGATTGGTCCTGTAATTCAGGCTTCTCCCTGTGTTATAAGAGGTAGCCCTTGCTTCAATTGCAACAACACTTGAACAGCAGTATTATTGTGATAATAAATGCATTTTTAGTACCTCTTCAGTTAATTTTATACAATCTGAAGTGGTCATTTACATTTTGAAATCTATCCTACATATTTTTGTAAAGGAAGCTAGATAGGCTTAATCCAGCTCTGGTGACCCCAAAAGAAGTGACAAGCTCTGCTTTATTAGTCATGACTATGAGCATGGTTCTTTCTTATCATGACTTCTAACTGTCTGGTACAATGAAGATTTACAGAAATACATGATCTGCTAATCCTCTGTGTTTAAAGGAAGAGTACAGGGATTATGTGGTCATTTTCTTACTGTCATGACCAGGTATCATGGTGGGGGTTATGACAGTTGATTTTTGGAACATCTTTGGAAACACTGGAAGCTGTTTTAATAGCACCTTAGCTGTGAATTAAGCTGTCATCACTCAGTGATCACTCCTGTCTTATGGCTATTTTCCAGACAGTCTGGTCTGCCTGTAGATAAGAATGCTCAGCTCTTCATTTTGATCAGAGCTGTGTGTTAGAAACTGTGATCAGAATTAGCAGGGAAATGGCAGCAGGGAGATGGTTTGAGAACAGAGAATTGCAAAACTCTCTCACTATTCCAAAGGAAGCTCCCATGTTGATATTTTTCCCAAATGTTTTGTTGCTTTGGCTATACTGATTCAATAACTCCCTTCTTCCTCAGGTGCTTTCTAAGATACTTCTGTAATGTGGGGAACAGACATTTCTAGTATCTGTTGTTTTAAATACTCACCACTAAATAAACATATAAGGTTCTGATTTAATTATAAGGATAATTTAAGAAGAATGAAGGCAGTGGCTGCCAACATACAGCTTTCTGGAATCAGATAAGGCTTTTTGGTTCCATTTTCTTTTGGGTAACCTCAGTGCTTTGATGTCAGCTGCACGAAAACTGATAGCCTCACTTGAAACTCTGTTTCATCAGAGCCATTTCCTTCTGCCTGATGTTCACATTGCAGATACCTCCTCAATTCTTAGTATTCCTTCCAGCAGTAGAACTGCAAACCACTGTGAGTAGCTATTGACTCTGAATTGTTGGAGTTGTATCTCTTGGCAAGCCCTTGAAGCATAATGAGGTTAGAAATGAAGCATACTGGTACCAAATGTTATTCGTGTCTTTTAGGATTATTAATATGGCGAGTCCACAAGGACACAGAGGACTTAGGAACTTGCAGGTGGAGGTTAAAGGAAGAGAAGCTCTAAAAGACTGAAAAATAGCTAAGTAGTTGTAAGAGTTTCTCATACATCTCAGGATGATAGAGGTGGGGCTGAGGCTGAGGCACCTCCATTAGCATTAGTGATGGGGTGGCACAGCTCAATCTCCACTGCAGCACCAGGAGAGCCCCTGGAGACTGGGAGCTGCTGAGGGCTGTGCATCCATTCCCATCAGGCTGTTACCTGTTGGGATCTGCTTTGTTCCTCACTTGTGGCAGTGGCAATGACAGGGACGTGCTCCTCAGCTCACCCAACTTACAAAGGTTTGTATTGCATGCAGCAGCTTTACAGGCTGATTTCCAGTGTAGAGGGCTGCCTCAAATAGTATTACTGAGCACTTTTTTTGGTGGATAGAGAAGTGGACACCACTGACATGGTTCAGTCTCAGACATGGCTTCTTTTTCTCACTTCACAAAGCATAAAATTGAAATGAATGCTCAGCCCCAATTTAACTTAAACCTTACCTGAAAAATAGTAAAAAGTAGGGGAAAGTTGCTTAGTTAATGAAAACTGGATAGGTTTTGGTTTTGGTTTTATTTGTTTGCTGTGCTTGTTTTGTTTTGTTGGCTTGGGTGTTTTTTTAATCATGTTAAAATTCAGCAAACTGGTTGTAGCAGTATTTTTGCAAAATACCAAGGCCAGTTGGAGTATGTGGAAGGGGAATTGATTTCCTCTGGCACAAAGTTTTGTTTTTTATACACAAAATAATTGCCATTTATGTTTTGTTTCATTGTTGATTCCTAGATATTCACTCTGGAGTAATTCTGATTTACTCCTTTATAAATGTTACAAGAGTGGGTAATTAAATGTTATTTTGTGACCTTTATGTGCCTTAAGGAAAAAGACTTGATTATCTTATCTCATGTCACTTTTGGGCCTTCATAGCCATCTAACTAGAATAAAAGCCTGCAACTTGGTGCACTGGATCATTGCCTGCTCCATTAAATGGAAGGCCTGGCTAAAAATGCACCATGAAACCAGGTCCTCAGACTAGTATCATGTATACATTATATCCATTTCCATACAGATCCCCTTTCACATTTTATTTGTTATTGTGAATAATAACATAAAAGTGCTTATATATCCAATGAACTCTTCCTATCCCCTTCAGTACCAATTTTGAACTAGAAGTTGCTTATAAATCCATGTTTAATTACTGTAATTTTTGACAAGCTACTTGCTTCTTCAAAGTTGAATTCTAAAAATGCAATTCTTCACCTACACATTTTAGCAAAGAACTGTGATAGATTTTTCTCTTAAAAGACAAACACAAGAAACACCTTTGTTTTTGTTGTATCAAGGATGCTTATTCTCAAATTCTCCTTGTTGCTTTTTTGGGAAATTGCTGTCAAAAATTAACTTCTGCTAATTGTAGCAACTTTGAATCACAGAAACTGAATTTATGTTTCCAAATTATATATATATATACACATATATATTGCCAAAACATGCTTCATGCATAACAAAGATAAATCAGTGTGAAAAATACATAATGCATGTCTTTCCCATATAGAAGGTGACAGGCTTGCACTGAGACAATCTTGTCTTGGGTGAATTAGACATTTTTAATTATACACAATAGGCTTCAAATACTAACATCAATTTACTTGTAGGAAAGGCACGATCCTCATATGTACAAAAGCCAGTTTGCACACTTTGTTCTTTTCATGTATTTGTTTGCAAAATGTGTCTCAGATTGAGTTGAACTGTAACTTGACATTACTTTTTCTGGGGTTATGCATATGTTTGCAGGAAATGTGAATCAGATTGAGGATTCATAGAGCAAAGCAGTAGGAGCTGTGGACACCAAGTCCATGCTGTACATTTCTGTGAGTTCTTGCTTTTCCTGTGGACTGAGTGCCCATGGGCTGGGGGGCATTAGGGGTGGTGTTGGGAGGAATCTTCTGGTTTAATTTCATCCCAAAGGAGTCTGGCTCACACAACTCTGAGATGTGATCCTGCACACAGACTGTGGGTCACCTCCTAAAGCACACTGGTGATTTGAGAAATTTGTATCCATGCATAAAACTCCTGAGGGTACTAAACTTTTACATTGTGTGTTGCTGGTGACACTTTTGAAAAAAGAAGTGTGGCTTTTTATTCCTGTGACATCATCAGCTGGCAAGACTGAGTACAACCACCAGAATATTGGTGGAGCTGAGGGAACTGCTTTCAGAACAGTCTCCTGCTGTTCATGTAAGTGTTGGCCTCTTCCACTGGTATCACCTCCAGTACTCACCTTCTTTGTCACCTTTGGTTCAGTATCAAGTATTCTCCAGCACATGGCCAGAACAGATGACTTTGGGGTTAATACCCTCAGAAGACAAACATCAAAATAGTCATGGAGCTAAGGCTGTTACATGGAAGGAGTCAGATATGACAGATCCTCAGCTAATTTATGCTAATGTCTATGCATTACCCATAGCAAAGCTATGAGGATTTATTTCAGCTGACTTGGCCCACACATCCAAGCTATTCTTGAATAATGTGGCACTAATAACCAGGGTTTATATAATTATTTTCACATGCATGAGATAGACTTTTAGCTTAAATGCTTGTGAAAAGTGGACAGCCAGTGCACTGCTCTGCACAACTGGTGCTGGTTACAGTGAGCACCACTGGTGACCCAGGCAGTGCCCACCTGTGCCCTGTACATCCACATGGCCTGAGGTGTCAAACTGGGTCATAGATCTCCTTACAGGCCCTGTGGTTGGAAGATGGGTGAACATTAGCTGTGGTTCAAGCTCTGTTTTTTCACTAAGGTGAGGTCAGACACTTGCTCAAAACGACTTTCAGAAAATTTTTCTTATATGCAATGACTGAGGCTTGGTGGTAGCTCTGCTTACAAAGTTCTCTAGTCTACAGATATTTCTGTAATTAAAAAAAAAAAATAAGGATGGGGACATGATCAAGTTAATCTCTTATTTCTGCTACTTGCTAGAAAAATTATATCATATTAAGGAGTACAGAATTTATGCATGCCTCTCCTAAAACAAGCTTTGTATGTTTCAAGGGTTGAATAATTGAAAGGTTTTACCCAACCAGCTCTGCTGAGCAGCTTTTGGTTTTTATCAGTGTGGTGACTTTGTTAGTGAGGGATGTGGGTAAAATTTATCTCTAGGGATGATACAGAAAGCTGGGCCAGATTTTGGGTTTATCAAAGAAGATGATATTTCTTAAAGTAAGCATAGGAAAGCCTGGTCTTTAAAGTTCATACCTCCAATTATTCCAAGATGAAGCACTGATACAGGGATTAACATGGCATTAGACTTCAAGTATTTGCAATATGGGCAATTTCTGTCAAAATGCAAATTTAAACCTCAGTAAATCTCTCATCTCACTTCTGTGATGTAATCAAGACTTTAATTTTCAAATTTTTGACATCTTAGTTAAATATATGTGCTCATTTTTTCTTTTCCTAGTCATGAAATCCTCAAGGTTGAGGGCTTGAGGGTTCTTTTCCAGATTTTCACACTCTTCCTATTTCTTCTCATTAATGACTAGAAGCTTGATCACATTTTTTAACATATTCTCTTAATTGAAATAAAGCCTAAGTAATTAACTGGATAGAGATGTTGACTTGGCCCAAGAGTTTGGCAAACAATCCCAATTACCAGGACTTCTTTACCCTCATGGCAATTTATAAAAGGTTTTGTAATTTATTGTTAAATGAAACCACATAAAGTGATTCTGCACCTGAGAGTACTGTATCATGGCATATCAAAAGTAAAAAAGAACCATGATCTAAGTATATGTTCCATTTAAGTAGCCTTTATGTGGGTAATTTGCAGACACTTCAATGTATTCCCATTTTTTTCCCCTTCAGAATTAGGGATGCTTAATGAAATTAAGAGAAGACATAATTAATTTTGTTTTTCATGTTCAGAATTGAAATTGCAGGTCATCATGACAGGGATGGCTGTCTGACAGGTATCCAGAGTATATAACCTCTGCTTGATCTTCTCTAGTCACTTCATTTTGCTGCAGAGCAAGTATGTTAAAGTATGGAGAAATCTATGATCTCTAGCTTTTAAGCCTTACATTTTCTTCTAGAAAA
The DNA here is from genome assembly GCA_013397555.1 of Urocynchramus pylzowi. Lineage (NCBI taxonomy): Eukaryota > Metazoa > Chordata > Aves > Passeriformes > Fringillidae > Urocynchramus > Urocynchramus pylzowi. Next base: position 409,935 of record VZRH01008009.1, read on the forward strand.
ATGTCTCTAAGGTTAGAATTTCTTTGCAGCTGCCAGTGTTTCTTAAATTGTTTCTCCTTCTGTTTGATGTGATTTCCCAGGGACTTGCTTGGGTCTTGAGGTAGAATAGATTCAGATTACAGTTGAATTTGTTTTAACAGAATGTGCAGAAACATAATTTGTGACAGTTTCTGTCTTAAAGATTTATCAGCCCCATTAACTGCTTATGCTCATTGACACAACCATCTCAAACACTTAGAGACAAGGGGCTGCTCGTAAGGTTTGAAGGACTCTGGGTTGCTGCATTTGCCTTCCCCTATCATCATCCAATCTTCCTGTGCATAAAGGTTGTTCTGAGCACAGAATAAATGGAAATGCCTGAGAGTCCAGCCTCAGCAATGGCTTTAACTGATCCACTGCCATGGATCTGGGGTCTGTCTTACCATCCAGCAGTGTATAACATTCCTGCCTGGCTTTCAACAGCTTGGTATGGAAGGATATAAATTTTGGTGCTGCTACTACTGACACATAAGAAATCCTTAAAATTCCTGCGGCCAAATTCCTTTTTCTAGCTCCTGCTTTTCTAGGGAGATGTTTGCACCCTTGATATATGTCCTTTCTCTCTCTCTCCTCCCTTCTCCTCTCTCTCCCTCTTTTCTCTTTCATCTCTCTTTTCTCTTTCTTTCTTTGTGGTATAAATGGAAAATGCTTCAAGGGCATCTGCTACTTTGCTTGTGATGTACACAAAATAACTGCATAGTTATTTAAATTAAATGAGAAGAAAATAGGAATGTAAAGAAAATTTGAAATGGAAGATTGAGAGAGGAGTGTATATTTGTACCAATAATGATAAGATCATCCAGAGGGGAAAAAAAAGTGGCTTATGAATATTAGTAGTTCTAAAAAAGTGGCTTCCTCTGGTCTCAGTCCCAATCTGCTGGCTATAGAAATTTGCTTCAGACAAGAACTTCCTTTTTAAGGCCACCATTGCTACATCTGTAAGGATCCCTCAGAAGTTTTGCATTGTAAGTTCTTATTTCATTCTGAAATCTGCTGACATGCATAGGAATAACTGCCCCAGCATCAATGAGTTTTGAATGAGACCCTTATAGCATCAGTCTCTAAAAATGTGACAACAGCTACCAAGGGACCCTCTAGGATGTTTTATTCTCTTACCCATGACTTTATATCATGAAAATGAATGTCTTTTCACTGGTCTGCAAGATGGGTTTGTTTCTGAGAGGTTAGTTCTATAATTGCTTATGACTATGTTATCTAGAAATATTTGCAAATGGGAATCATCTAAATCCTGAAGATGCTTCTCGTGTACCCTACAGAAAATCAATGAGGAGAAATTAAAGCAGCCTGTGAGATTACCTATCATATTCTGTACAAAACTGTGTTGATGCTGGTGTCTAACACAAGAGGAACAGGCCCACAGAAATAGTATTTTTTGATAAGCCACCTGCATTACAGAGCCTTGATGTTTAACATAGACCATAACTTCAATTTTTTCACACTTAGATGGCATCATCCCTCATTCAGCAGCACACTTTTAATGCAGTTGACAATAGCCAGGCATGTAATTAATTTACACTTAAATTTTAATTGTCACTTGCATTTTATTTGGTCTTCCTAATAACCAAGTCATGTCATTTTGCCATGCAAAAAATAAGCTCTGATGAGAATAGAAGATGGCAATTATGGGAATGCATCCAGATAGAAATGTAGTGCTGGTGGTATCTCTGTATGGTCTGTTGGAGTCAATCTCAAAAGTCCAATTAGATCAAGCTTTTAAGAGTTTCCAGCAACACTTCTACTGACTGACAAACAGACCACTCCCTCTCAATCAGACTAAAAGTCAATGCAATTGTGAGTTTTTATGGACTGTGTTTCTAAATTAAATAAATATATGTTATCGGGGCTCAAATGAACCGAATTACAGCACTTGTAATCTCCACCACTTTAATTTTCCTGACTGAATTTTTGCACTGTGCCTGTTGATAAGTTCTGTTTGTTAGATTTTTAGTGAGAGATGAATGCACCAAGCAGATGTAGAAGTATGCTCTGGAATATTAAATGGCATTAAATCTGCTTTGAACACTTTCACATAATTTTTTTAAAATTAGAATATTTTTAAGTAATAAAATAATATATTGTATAACAACATATACTATAATATATACTATAATATTTAAAAAGGGAAAATATTTTATTGTTAATAGTTTTAATTTTAATATTAGTCAGTGAAAACATCTGTGAGCAGAACAGGCAATATATCTGAGTATCTCTACAGACAGATGATGCACCAAATTTAGCAAAAAAGACTCTCAGAAACTTGAATTTTTTCCATGTGCATCCATTTTACAAGAAAAAAACCAGAAATTGCTGTAGATCTTTTCTGCACAGGGTCTCCACCAAAAGGGGAGTCTTATATAGGGATGTTTCATATGGACAAAAAGTTGTTATTAAAGTCAGTCTTTCTTGTATGTTTAAACTTGTTTGCCATGCCAAATATTAGAAATTAAACAGGATTTTAAGGGGAGTTGTGGCTTCAGTCTGAAACTCTCAAACAGACTATGTTTTGCTTTTCAGTGAATGAAATGTGTTTTTTTTTGTGAAATAACACACTGAATTCCTCAAATAAGTTTTCTTTTTCACTGCCTCACCACAAGTCCATTGTAAGAGATAAAAGGAATTAAAATATATTTGGTAGGTTTTTATTTTTCCTTGGATCATGACTCATTCAAATTAACATAAAATGTTCAGTTAGGGACAACTACACAGCTCCCATACCTTTTTCAGTGGTATATCACATTAATATTCTTTTACTGGGGGGTGGGGGGGAGAACTTTTCCAGCTCATAACTTAGTTCCTCTTTTTTTTTTTTTTTTTGCCTGTTCTCAGCAGATCGTGGGAATAGCAAATTTCAAAATTACTCATGCATCACTTTCTGTTCATCTCTGCTGCTGTATTTGTTCAATCCTTTGGTAGCCTTTGCATACTCTTAAAATACTTCCTTTTCCATCTAATATATTTATTTCCATCTTATTCTTTATCTAACCCAAAGCATCCATCCTACTGCACCCCTTCTCTCTGCTTGACTGTGCCTTGCCATTGTACCAGTAGTGGTCTGTATCTGACATTTTCAGACTGCAGTTTATCCTTCCTTTTACAGATAGCTGCTTGGCAGAGACTACAAAGAGCTCCCCAGGTGTTCTAGGTTCACTGTGGAAAATGGTTTCACACGGTTGTTGTAGATTCCCATGATGTTGAAGCAGTTGAGTGAATGAATAGGAAACAGAATCTTTCATGGCTGATGAAGCTTTCAGAGCTGCTCTGGCTGCTCTGTCCCACAGTACCTGGTAATGTGAGATCACTTGCTCATTGAGTTTGGGGTGATAAATTGTTTTAGACACACCATCCTGCTTCCTTCTGCAGGGCTTTGGAGTAGAAACTTGGGTTTAACCCATGTTAGACCCACAACAGGAATGGTTTTAGTGCATGAGCACTGTATTAGGACTGGACAAGAATTCCCAGTAATGTGTGGATACTCCAGCCTTCTGTAAACCATCCCATTGGGTCTGGTTTATGTGCAAATCACAAGCTTTACTTTTGCAAATGGTTCCAATTTTTGTGTGAGTGATCAAAGGGCTGCAGCACAACAGGATCACTTATTCCAGAGATGTGTCTGGATCAAAGGCTAACTATTTTTGCATGGAATATTCATTTTTAGATTTGGTTGAACACTGTACAGTTTAGCTGGGAGCAATGGTCAGGGTTATGTTATCATTTTAGAATGAACAAGCAGAGAATTGTGTTACATGTCTTAGGAAGGTCAAGTGGAAATAGTGGTGAAACAACACTGGACATAAAGAAAACTGGTTCAAAGAGATGATGCAGTAAATGTGATGTGAGACACACAGAAATGTTGATAACTGGGAGAAGGGAAGAGTGTCTGTGTTCAAGACACCCAAGCCACAAGGGCCAGGGATCACCTGGCAGGGACCTGCCCCTCCATCAGCCCCTGCTGTGTGAGCTCACCCAGGTGAGCAAATGCTGGCTGGAATGGGCAGGCAGCTTCCCTGGGCAGCTGCAGCAGTGGCCACTGCCTGCCTGGCATGTGGCAGCTCTTGCTTGGCACTATTCCCTGTACCCTTTAGGGCTCTCTCTCTCACAACTAAAAGACCTTTTCTGGCCTTCTTAGGTGGACACCGAGATCTTTGCCCAAGCACTCACTTGGTGGCCTTTCTTTGAGAGATCTATGGTTCCTCCCTCACATCTCAAGTGACTTGTTTGAATAAATGGTTTGAATGTGGAGATTAAAATACAAATTCTGACAGTTTAGTGAACTGAACCACACCACTTAATTATAATTTTTTTGTCTGCTTGGAGTGTTTAGCCCTGGAGAGCACATTGCTTCACCATGCAGTTATTAGCTTACACTGCACTAATTTCTAGTTTGACTTCATAGGGATTTTGACATTAGATGGTATCCTTATGTGCCACAGAAAAAGCAGTCTCTGCTTCTTTTCTCAAGCATGTCTTGATGTTGTTGCTGGGCAATCATTAGCTTAAATTTCATTTGCAAATAAATAAATAAAACCTACCTCTCATTAATAAGAAATTGATGTGTGCAAGTCTGTTCGTTTAAACCCTCATAACTCAGCCAAATAAAAACAGATTTTCTCCAGACTACCAAAAGGCACATGTCCAACCTAGAAAGTGCATTTAATAACTTCCCCACTTCTGGTTTTTTTTTTTTTTTTTTCACATTGACATTAATCTCCTGTGCACATTTGGAATTTGGAATGGAGTCATTTTCTAGCTGCGGTGCTTCCAATTTTAAATATTCTGTTTCCTTTCAGTTTTTCCAAGCAATTCAAAGATTAGTAACACTGTAAAACATCTAAAAGCATGCTGGAAGTTTCCTGCTGCTTCAAGTGTTGTGTTATGTTATCTTTGGAATAATTTTAAGGTCCCACTGGTGTAGTATAACAAGTTATTATGTCATGGAGCTTATTAGTATGCCTATGGGAAACATTAATTCACACTGACATCATACTACGTTTTTCAATAAATCAGGAGATTTTTTTATTTTTGGTTTTAAGAAATAGTGGTTTTGTTTTTTTAAATGAAAAAAAGTGATCAGATTATTTTTCATCCACGTTGGGACACGAACTGAATGGCTTGGAGGATGTGCGTCATTATCTCAGCAATGACCTCTGCATTGTTGCAGGGAATGGAAAGAGCAGGGGTTTGGGTGGTTTGAAATCTTTATTTTTCTAGCATGTAGATGTTATTGTAAAAGACTTTCTACTCTGCGATTAGCACAGCAGGCTTAAATTGCCTGGGCTGGGGTCATTATTATTTCTGTAATCCCAAAAGTTTATGATATTATTCAGGATCTAAAAAATGACAAAGTAGGCTTCAATTTGGTGAGGATTTAATGTGTGATGCATTTCTTTTGGAGCTGAAAAGTCTGTTTTTGTTGACACAGAGAGCTGAAAAATGACCACAGACCACAAAGGTCCCAAAGCATTGCCAGGGAAAATGTATAAAAAGGGAAATGCCCTTACTGTGCTGTCTGTATGCAATTGATTTTACTCCCGTTTTCCAGATATACTGTTACTTAGAAAAACAAAAACAAACTATTTAAGCTGTTGATTTGCCCATGGATCATGAATTAAACTAAGAATTGAATATAACTTCTATAGGACAGTTAAATTATTGTTATTCTATTACAACAGCTGCATTTTACAGGCATTAATTAATTACTCAAATACATCACTGCAATTGCAGTTGTGTAGTTGAAGAGCAAGAGGCAGAGATTTTCTTATGGGTACCACACAGGCTTCTGCAGTTCCAGAATGACCAAAGTTCACTCCCCCTTGGGCTCAGGTTTCCTGTGAGAGTACAGGCAGTTTTGCTGCTGTCAGTGCATCACAGGGAGAGGGGGCATGCTGGAAATTCGGGCCTCCACACCAGGGGTATTTCAGATGGAATAAATTCAATGTCAAGCAATGTTTTGTATATGGGATATAATTCTTGGTAAGTGCTGCTCGCCACAATCAGGTTGTGAAAGCTCTCAGTGTTTCTAAATATAAGGTCAGTTGTGACAAGTGTGAGCATGTTCCATGAATAATGTTGATCCATGCTTTTAAAAACACTTTATGGGAAAGGTTTTTGGCATATCAGCCTTTCCCTGTGGCAGGGCCAAGGGTATTCCTTCAGATTAAGCAGAACACTGGTGGAGTTAAAAGATCCCAATTTTGGGTTTAGGGCTCTAGGACCAGGTGGCTGGATGAGTGGATGCTGTGAGATGACGTCTGTTTGCAGTCAACAGGATAGGCACACTTAGAAATTTAGCTAATAGTGTGGAAGATCAATTAAAGTAATTAAGTTAGGCAAGGTATATCCCCAATGTTAACTTTTTCTGAAAGAAGTCACCTCACAGTAGTAAGACTAACCTCACACTCATGACAAAGCAAAATCTGAGTGACTGTGTAAAGGCACTCACATGAAACTGCTGGGTGAAAATTCAGTAGGAAGCTGGAAATCTTTAGGTTTTTGCAGTAGGTGTTTAAAATGAAACACAAAACCCTGAAACTTTTATGAAGACCCTTCAGAGAGAGCAATGTTGCATAGGCTGAGGTGTTTTTCTCTTGGTGATGAACTCTGCATAGGCTGGGTATTGTGTACCTGTCCGAGGATGACCAACTGCGTTTACTTTCAATTCTTTTCCATCTAATTAACATTGAATAAAGTTCAGACATTTTAAGGCATCTAGTGTGATTCTGATCCCTTCCTCTGCTCTGTGAGCTCTTCTGGCTCAAGGGTATTCTATAGTTAATTTTCCTATCTGGAAGAGGGAGTTTGCACAAAAGCAGTTTCTGTAGTCTTTGCTGGCTAAACCTAGGGGAAAAAAAAGTAGTGCTGGATGTCTCTACCAAATTACATTAATTAGAATTACTTTTTCTTAAGTAGCTAGTTCCAAATAATTTTCTGTGATTCCTTGTTCTGCCCTCCAAAAAATAAGTGGTTAATATTTTTCCTAATATGATGCCTTTTGATCATTTTCTCAAGTATGTGGCAATTTCTGATATCAAAGTTAAGAAAGGCTTAACGAATTAAATAAATCATTAAAAAATGCAGACATTAGCTATAAAAATGACAAGCATATTATTTTAGTGTAGTTTCTGAGTCATTGGGAGCAGAAAGGCAATGATTTATATTCTGGGCTTAATTGCTGGTTTTGTCCATAAATGCATGGGGTGCCAGAAGTCCCACTGCCATTCCCTGGCAGCAGCCCCAGTGCCATCTCAGCTGAAGGAGCAGGGTGGTGCTCACAGAAATACAGAGAGGGAAATCACCTCCACAGCCCTGCCCTGGCCCAGGATCTGGGCAGGGGAGGAGGCTCCTTCCCACCATCTGAAGAAGGGAATTGATTATCTTGAACAGGACCTCCTGGGAGGAAAAGGGCACCATAAAATGGATTAGGGCTGCAAAGGAGCCTAGGAGATGCACCTTCTATTTTTCTATTTTTGTGGATTCACTTGGTGCCATTTCCCATTATGCTTCTGTTTTCCATCCATGTATTTTTATGGAAGACTTACAGTCTCCTTCTGGAACTCACTTTGTTTTCTTTGGGTGAAGCAGTCTCCAAAACCTCACTCCTCCAATCATGAGAGTGCTCAGATGCTGGGGGATACTGAATGGCCAAATACTGTATCAAGGAGAAGGAACCATTGTGAATGTTAGTTTATGAATGCAGTGTTTGTGGAAGTGTCTCCTTCAGCAACAGTAGTAGAAGATAAACAACCAGCACTAAAATACTAAAGAAAGATGATGAATATACATGTATCTGACAGGAAGATCCATGAAAGTACAAAGAAGCTCAATTTCATGAAAATATAAAGATGCATTTCTTCTTTTACTAACCTAGATCAGAAGAATTATCATGCATTACAATAAGCAATTTATACCAAAATTTGCCAGTCAGTTTGGAAGCAAGTTTAAACACAAGTCAGCATCAAGCTATGATGTCTTTTAATGTATGTCAGCTTTACTTTATACTGAAAAATTAACTGGCTATATAGTGATTTACATTATTTTAAAAGTAATTGCAACACTGCACATGAATAAAATGCATCAAATATAGTTTTACTGAGTTTATCTCATGTAAACAACAATGTAAATTAAAAAAACAATGTGAATGATACACAAGAAGGTTATTTCTTTCTTTCTAAAAAAAGTTAAAACAGAATATCGCACTTCTGATTTGTATCTATCATTTCTGATACATGCTAGAAGCCCAGAGAAACAATAGTCAAAATAAATGGTCAATGTCAGGCCCTAAGTATGGCACACTAAATCTGCACACACAGGTCATAGTGTTCTTTTTTTTTTTTCCTAGGGATATGTCGGTATGTGGCAAAGAAGAAAAGATCAAACCCCATAAAATACATCATTTATATGCCACTGTGTTATAGAACAGCATGGACATCCTTAATGAGAACTGCTGCTATAAGAATATTTCCATGAGATTTTTCGAGGCACACTGTGGCAAAAAGGAGCTGTCCTCTGGGAATTAAATAGTAATAAAAATGTTGGGGGGAGGTGGGCAGCAGAGGTTAAGAACAAAAAAAGAACAAACATGGTACTTGAATTTTTTCCCTTCTACCAGTTCATCATCCTTTGCAACAGATTGAAGTACAGAATTTGCAAAACATACGTGGAGAGCTTTTTACTGCTTATTTTTTTTAATCTCTGAAGTCCAACAGTGATGATGAAGGTAGCTGTGACATTTGCAATTTTCCATGCACCAGCCCATTCCATTTTCTTCCCTGGTGCCACTTACATGGTACAGTAAGCCTCCAGCACTGACAATAATTATAGCCTGAATAAAATGAAGAAGGTAATATGAACAAAGCTCTGCTGTAATTGCCTTTTCATTATTTGCTAACAGTTAGTTATTCAGTCACAGGGAAAAAATTACACAGTAATTGGTTGACAATAGGAAGCTAAAGCTAAATTCCAGAACTATGATATTTTTGCGTGTTGGTCTTTTAGACCTTTTATTCATATTTTGATTAAACAGCTAGAGCATTAAAGTGAAATATAAATGTAGTCTTGGTTCAGATTCCATAACATTAGTTTCCACCCCACACAATTTTCGTTCAGTTTTGAATTTTAAGCTATCACATATGGCAGCCCTGTAAATATTGTAGCCTATTGACTTTGAAATACAGATTTGCAACTCTCATTCATTTAGTTTAACAGCAGCAAAGAATCCCTTTCACCTTAATGCTTCAAAAAAGTGTCCAGCGTGACTATGTGCAAACAATTTAATAGTGCAGTTCTGCCTTATATGAGATACTCAGGAAGAGGAATGCCAGTCTGAATGGATATTTTATTTTTTGGGGGGTGAGGGGGTTTAACCAACAAAAAATCTTTAACTACTCATATGATTTTGTAGATATGGGTGCACAAAGTGTTGTGATCAGTCCCTACACTGTGGGCTGAGCAGGGGCACTCTCTCAAGGACATACACAGGTTTTGTGACTCTACAATGTGAAACTGTTGCGGATTAGTCTCAAGGATCTATGGGAAAATTTGCTTCTGATATTTGTTTTTCTAGCCTTTATCTCTTTTATTATCTTTATTCTTGAGTTTTATGTGAACCTCAGGAAGCAGCTGAAACTTCTTCATTTATTCTTTAATTAGTTTAAAACAGGGGGTTTTAATCTCTACTTTTGCCCCAACTTGGCAAAGGACCACCGAGTACATTCTACTGAAGCTGGTTCACCGCGTAAAGTTCAGCATTTGTTTAAATTCCACAGTTATTCAATGCCACCATGCATTCCTCAGAAATTCAGGTGTTACATATGATAAAGATGAAAATTAAAAGTCAAATTCTGCATTTTTTGTATTTATTTCATTGCATACAATAGCTTAGAAGTTCTGCTCTGGTTGGTGCGAGATGTGCAAAGCTCTAATTTAGTGAAAAGTTTTAATTCCTGATTTTTTGCTCCTGTACTTGGGTCATCACTTGGAATGAATTGCTACCTGTAAATGCGTCAATGGGATTAAAAGACTTTTTTTCCTTTGTATCTGGTGAAGTCTTTAAAAGGGAGCAGAAACTAAGGGCTGGACTGATAGCTGAACTGAGTATATTTACTTCATCAGATGTTTAATTAGAAAAATGTTTTTCCTATAAAACATAATTATTAGTGTTTCATCAAGAACATTTTTGCCAGTCTCAGGTATAAACTACAGTGGACTAATTAAGAGTTTCAGGTGAGTCAGAAACTAGAGGAATTATTATGACTTGTACTTCGGGTCATGCACCTTTATAAACGCTCAAACTCCAGCAAACCAATTGCTGGAGGAAGAAAAAATCCTGCAGAAGCTGAAACCAAGCAAAAGGCAAGTTAAAGCACATTTACAATGGAGTCCTTGAAGAATTTCATTCTTATCAGAGTTGGCTGCCTTTGTCTGGGCCCTGGAGGATGGGCTGTGAGAGCCCAGCCCAGGGCAGTGACCGCGGGATGGGCTCCGGCACCGGCTCCTCCGGCTGCCGGGGAACGCGGCTCTCGCCCGGCCAAAACGAGCAACGAAAGCTCCTTCCTGGGCACTTCATGAATGCAATCTGCAAGGCAAAGCCATGCCTTGTTATTCTGGGCCTGATCCAAATGGCAGTGATATCAATGGAAATCTTCCTGCTGGGTTCAGCAAACTCTGGATGGGGCCTTCCAACGCAAGGAGCCGAAGGAAGTGCTGGCAATAAACAAACAGACCCCATCAGCCCCGTTCTGATGTATATTTCATACTTTGCCCTTACTTTTATTTCGAGTCCTAGATCTTTATTATAATCAGTCAGAGTCCTGGCTTTCAAGTTGTGAATGGGCATCATAATTATCTAATGCAACTACTCCAGAAATCAGATTAGTAATTAGCTGAACCAAACTGATTGGTGTGACTTCCTGAATGCATCTCTTTAATGTTGAACATTTGCTTTGTGCTTGAAGGATTTGTTTGTGTGTTTCTTGTATGTGATGAGAGGTTCTCTGTAATTAGCTCCTGGGGGACAGCATATTCTAACAGTTAAAGAATAATTGCAGCCCTATGAAATGTGAAATGGCTTGGGCTGGCTTTTGTTGCAGCTTAATTGTATGCAACAAGTACAGGAGGCTTTTTATTTCACATCATGATAGTAAAGATGTAGCTTTCATAAATAAAGAAAGGAATTTTGTACAGTGGTAAATAGTCTCTAATGTGTTAATTTTGCAGAAAAAACAAAACAAACAAAGCACATTTGAGAATTCTTGGTGTTATTGAAGTAGATGTTCATCATTGTTTCATTAGCTTGTAGTTTCCATGTATGACTTTAATGAAAAGGAAAAAGGAAAAGAAAAACAAGTGTGGCAATAAAAGACAAATGACTTGGTGGTCAATCTGAAGCATCTCATTTTCCTTTGAAATAAAAATTTAAATACTACTTCTTCTAAAATTTTGTAGGAACATAAACTGAGTTTTTTGGACAGCAGTTACAACAGTGTTCTGGTAAAATTATTTGAATGGAAAAAGAAACCTAGCATTTAACATATTTTCATTGGAAAAGGGGAAGAGAAAAAGCGGTTCTTATTTTCCTCTGTTCGTACATGGGCGTGTTCTTTCCTTGCCTGTAGGATATTGCTGTTGACTGCTCCTAATAATTGCAGCTGTCCCTCCTACCTTGCTGTCTGCTCACAGTCACCAGTGCCACTTGCCTTATTGCTCAGTGTCTGTCAGAGAACTGATTTGGGGGTACCACACTGCGTGTAGCCGAGAGCCCTTGTGTGCTTGCCCTTGCACGTAGCCTGAGTTTGCTGGCTGTTAATGTGTCTTGTGCCTAATGCCTACAGATAGGATTGCTGGATGCTGCTTACAGGAGGGCATTTGGAATGCAGAAGGCTTTCCATCCGGTACCCAATTTACTGGCCTGATGCATCCATCCTTGCCATTCTGCACATCAGAATGATGAGTACTAATTCAATATTTATTGATACCTAATTGGTATTGTTCAATTACCAGCACTTTGCTCTGTGATTGTAAGATGAATTATCCCTAGATTAATCATAGTATCCATGCATATATTTTTCCCTTTAATGAAAAAGAGAAAATTGTGTAAGTTTGAGTTTAGGTTAATTATCAAAGCTCTTGAACCATCCTTGCCATAAGACAGAATTGTGCAGCATATCTATAATGTCTGTCCATTCCTGTGGTTAGTGGCATGTAGCATCTATTTATTTTTTCAGTATAGATGACAGTGATGCTGGAGTCTCATTGTCATCTAGATCTGATAACTGTGAGTCATTTTGATATGGTTCTGGGCTAATCTACAGTGTCAGACTCTCAATGTCATCTTGTCACTACCACTTCTTTCCATAGCATCGCCATAGGCAATAGCTCTGCTGCTGCATTTCCTTCAGGGGTTTCCCTGCAAGGCTACAGATCCTGTGAGGAGTCACCACAGGAGCTGTGTGTCCCAGTAAAGGGGGAGAGCAGAGCTGTGTGTCCCAGTAAAGGGGGAGAGCAGAGCTGTGTGCCCCCCAGCACCCCTGCCATCAATTCTCTGGCTGGGCCTGGCCATGGCTGAGCTTCACTGCAATGCTTGGTGGTAGACAGGTCATGGGATGCTGCTGTTTTTTCTTTGGCAGCATCTCAGGAATTTGATGTGCAAGTCCTCAGCCACTGCATTCCTCTCAACAGGGAAAGGGAGGGTGTCCTGCTCTTGCTGTGCTTCCCTTGGGTGTCGAAGCAATTCTGATAAGAAACAAAGCATTTATTTGTCCAACCTTGTGTTTTTACACTGCTCCCTGCAACACAACAAGACCTCAATATAGCTGTTGAATGGCTGTCACTTTTGCCATGGAAAGTCCTTTGACAGAGGAAGTGAGAGCAGTGGGTGACCTAGTAATGAGATTGAAATTCTGCCTGTGCTAAAGGCTCGTAGGAAATGGCAGTGAAAAACTCTCTGAATATGTGCTTGCTCTGCACTGTGACCTTGTGTACTGCTGCCTTATGTACTTTGTGTTCTTCTGTGCAACAGCTGGCCAAAATGGGTTTGAACAGTGCAGCTTTTGTCTGTATCTGACAAGAAGGAATGGCTCAGAAGACAGGTTAATTCAATGAAGAAGTTATTTTTGTTTAGCCACTAGTGTTACAAAAACAATATTCTGCAGATAATGTTAACTTAGTCTTTTGTGGGAATTCTACATCTACTTGAAAAGATTATCAAAATTATTTAAAAATAATTATCAGTATTTTCTAAGCAGAAGCCTAGGGTTTGGTGAACAGAAATTTTAACTTCTTGAAAGCTTTTTACACAAATTCTGGAGAACACTGATATGAAAGTGGTCGAAAATGGTCTGGTGTTAACAAGTTTTAGATTGGGCTTAGGATGCTAAATGTAAATGGGAGTGATGATTGTCTTGAAGTACCTCTAAGCTATGTGCTTCCTACCTGCTTCTCATCCGGAAGGTTAAGAATATCCACTCTTTTCCTCTTAGGACTAGGAGAAAAACACTCACAAGAGAAGTTAAATGTCTGGAGTGTGTTGGGTCTATAGGTGAAATTAATTTTTATTAAATACAGATTGCTTTAATTCCCAGTGAATGGTCATCTTGGCCAGTAGAACCATGCTTGTCTTGATTTTGTTGTGGAAAATTGACCCAAGACTGTATCTAGTTCTTAAAAAATACCCCCAATTCTGCTTATAATGTGATAGGTGACTTTTCCTCAAACAATTCATGAAGAATGAAGTATAAACTAAAAGGGAATTTTTCCCCCATTAGTGTCTTCATGACAAAAGGTTATTGACTTGACAGGACTTAATTGCTTGTCAGTGTATTTTTTTTCCTCTGAAACTGTGTGGTTTATTAGTTTCCACAGAGGAGGCAGCAGTGGGGGCACAGTTCAGATGTGGTGGAATCTGCCAAGCCCTTTGCCTCTGGTTCAGCTCTAAAACCCTTATCCACTTCTCAGCTGGGCTCAAAAGAGACCACTTGGCAAATGACTTGTTTAATGTCAGGGAGTATTTCAGTTGACTAAGTCCTTGTAAAAACATGGGGATCTCCCAGATCCCTCATTTCATATTTGCATTTAAATAAATAGACATTTGAGAGGATTCAGTAGAGGCTTTTTGACTAGTACAGGACAAAAGTGCAAGCGTTAATTTTAATGAATAGAACAGTCTGAAAAATTCATGTTTGGTAGGTTAGTCCAAGCTTCTGTCTTACTGAGTTGCATTGGAATAGAGAGACAGGATAACATAAGTGCTTAGTAATGCCACAAGTCAGTGATTATTTCCAACAAGTATGAAACAAGAAGATGGATGGAATTTTTCCAAACTTGAATTCTTCAATTAAATAATAACTTCTTGAAGTAGTGTGCACTGGTGGAAAGCTGGTCAGCCCATAAATCATGGGTATTAATTTTCTTTCCATGTAGTTAGGAGCATAAACAATTGTATCACTACTATTTTTAAATATTCCCTGACATGAAAATGAATACAGAATTTGGAGTGCATGCTCAAATTGCATTTGACATCTCATAAAGTCAAGACACGACTATTACAGTTCAAACTTGTAGAATAACGTCCAAAACTAATGTCATCCTTTAAAAGGCACAACACTTTGTCCTGCTAACATAAATTCAGCATAAATGCAAATATGACCAAGAGTCTGATAGCATAACTAGCATAAACTGTTTCTGAGTGTTTACCCATAGGGAAAGCCTTTGTTGCTGTGTGGCTGGGTTGATAAGTGTGTTGCTGAAGTCACTCAGGTAGGTACAGTGAGCTGAGAGCAGCAGTTTTACTGCCCTCCCCTACGAAGAAAAGTTTTATTTGTCTTCTACTTAATCTTTCTAAGCAGAGGGTCTTGGCTAACTGAAGTCAATACAAATCTTACCATGACTTCAATGGGTTTTGAGTTGGTTCTTTAAGCCTTTAATATTTGTTACATTTTGACATGAGTATATTTGCACTCAAAAAGTGGCAAGCAAACCTGGATTTTTTCTTATGTTATGTAGTGCTTATTTTACTGTGCTCTTAAGACATCCTAACAATTATTCCTTCCTGTGCACGGAGCATCCATATGATTTGTGTTTCTTTTCAGTACTTAAAACTAATCTTTGTTTTCTCAGGCTTTTAGGTGGGACACTTACCTTAATCCTCTTATGTTTGTATGCCTTGAAGTGATGGCGCTTTGTATGATTTAGGATTTCAAGAGCCTGACTTAGAATCTTGAGGTCAGCTTGACCTTCTTTGTTGGGTGGTAATTTTTTTGCTACCACAATTGTGAGTAATTCTCAGAAGTTTTTCTAAGTCTCCAGCCCTAGTTTGCTTTCTTTTCTCCCCCTGCCCCTCCAACACATGCACACAATTATTTCTTTTTTACTTCCTTTTCTTGGCCTTATTACTTGCCTGTGATTTGAGGTTTTTCAGCAATTAAAAATAGCCATCCTTTCCTAGCATCATCTTACTTTGAATTTTTATCTTTTTCCTTGCTAAGGATTAAAATTTTGCTATGCTAAGCAAGGACATAATATTCTCATTCTGTAATTCCTTAATATTGGATTGTTGCTGTTTTGTTGCTTTATTGAATTGGCCTTTAGTGCATAAATTTTTTTCTTTCATTCAATCCTTTTAAGGAAAAATAGCATTTTTGTTGGAAGTTAAGAAAGGAGAGGGCATTGATCATTTCCTAAATCAACTACAACATTATCATTTTTTTTTGTGTGTATGTTTGATTTTTCCAGCTTATTAGCTATGACTTCACTCAAATTTTTACCTTTTTGGCTGATAGCCAGGTCTTAGGTTTTTATAATACCAGAATATAGTCAGCTAAGACAAATTGATTCAGACAGTTGTCACAGAAGTATTTAGCTAAAATTACTTCAAAAGTTTTACACTGCTTGACATTGCAGTACTGTCTTTGAAGTGTATACCCTGAAAAATATTTGTTATTAACAATTCCAGACAGGTGTTTCACCAAAGACATGTGAAGATGTGTAGAAGAGGAGATTAATATTTTGCAGTAGGTTTAGCCTCTGGAGGAAATATTTGTCTTACTCGTTTGGAATTCCACTTGTCACTTCACCAAAAGCTTTGTTCGCAGCCAGGGTTTGCTCTGAACAAGTGAAATGAAACTGTATGTGGTCATAAGAATTAGCACAACATATGCTTGGGTGATACTTAAGTAGCTGCTGTGAGATAATTGTAAGGCAATCTTTTGCAGGCTGTGGCTCTGCTTTTACGATACTTAAAGCAGGGGTACCTGATAATCATGTTGGGATTAAATGCATTTCAAGCACTGCAAGAAGGAGCCTACGTTAATGCTGCTGTGGCTGTGGGAGTGATTCATCCCCTCTGCCAGAAGCCTTGGAGTCTGAAAGGGATGGGACAGGTGACGTGGCACCCTGCCTGGCTCTGGGGTGGGTCAGGGGACACCCTCTGCTCCCTGCTTGGCGTCCCCCGGCAGTGCTGAGGGGTGCTGGCTGCGGGGGACTCACTGTACTGGGAACAAGCTGCTGTGCTGTAGAGCAGAGACAGAGCCCTTAGTGGCTCTGGGCTGTGCTGGCCAGGGGCAGGAGGGAGCCAGCCATGGCTCATGGTGCTGCAGGTTTGCAGCTGCAGGGAGGAATAAACCCGTGTGCTGCTGGTCCGCACCGCTGGACCACAGTGAGCTGAGAGTAACCTGACCGAGTTCCTGCCGAGGTAGAGAAGCACTCAAGGACATGACTGGATCACAGCCTTGCTACCTGATACTTTTTGTGATCAGGAGCAAGGTAATTATTTAAGATACTAGAAGGGAAATTATGAAATAAACCTGTTTGGATTTGGACACAAAATAGAAACTATTCTGGTGAGTTGGTGTCAAGCAAATTGCTGCGTGTTTTTAGGAGATCAAATTGAAAGTTAGTGGAGTGTGAGCTGCCAGTCATAAAGGTGAGACAGGTTTGTATACCCATTTTTGGGTCGGATATTCTACTACCTCCTTAAAATTTGAATTTTCAGTGCAGAGGTGTTAGCCACCTGGGAGCACTGCCCACTGATGCCACATTTGTTGGTGATGGGAAGCACAGAGCTCACAAGAGAGCTTCTGAGATCTAGAGAAGCAGGGGCTTAGATTTTTCTCCCATGCAAAATGTGTAACACTTAGGTGAGTTATTTAATTTCTGCCATGCCCTGCTGTGTGGGGGAGAATGTCCTCTGATTCCATCGGTGAGCAGTCCTCATCCTCTCCTTCTGCGACAGGCTTTGTGCTGGGTGAAGAGCCTGCTCCTGCGCGGGGACAAGGTGTGGCTGATGCGTCCCAGATAAACCCTCACACAAAAAGGCACTGTGTCACTGAATGGGATTCCAGTGTAGCTCTTTAATTTCATCCCTTGGAAATGTTTCTCCTCTTTCATCCAGCTGCCTTTATCTTAACTTCTGATCTGAGGAAAGCAGCAGCCTTTCAAATTGAACAAACCGTGTTTCAAATAGGCTCTTCTGCTTGTGACAAGATGTACCTAATTTTCTCTGCAAGCCCTCAGCAAGGTCACACCTTTTTAATTTATTTTCTGTAAGAAAAATCTAGTTGCATGATAGAACAAGGCCAGATCTAGCTAGAGGTCATTTCTTGAACTACTCATAAAGTAGAATAGAATTAGAACCATTTAATATCCCAGAACTTTGCAAGCATAGTTCTATTAAAATATGGTCTTTGTGTTTACAAATCAACATAAATAGATGCTTAAAGTTGTAGCCAATTCAATAATAATAACAGAACTATTTTAATTTTTTTTTCTCGTTTTTACTGTGAGAGTGACCTTTCTTTTCCTTTCTTCCTTTTTTATTGTTTTGATATCATCTAGACACGAAATACCTAGTACAACCAGACAGCATCATAACTTGAATTAAGTTTTTGTATTTCTAAATTTAAATAACCCTGTTTCTTCTATAAATACTCAAATTTTGTGTAAATATATATTTCAATAATATGTATTAATACTGTATTAACACACATTTAATAGATTTGTTATTTGCTCAGTAGCAGGAAAATACCAGTCTGGATACCATCTGTATGTTGCCCTAGAAATTGACACAGGTGTCTTTCTGAAAGACATTTCTGGCCTCACCCTTAGACACGTTGATTTTTTGAAGAGCATGTATTCAGCAACAGCACAGTGGTTTTTCAATCAAAATTTCACAGCCAGTTTTTGTCAGATCTCTCATGTTTCCCAGAGAGCCGTTTCCCACAAGCCTATCTCTTTCCTTCCCTACTTTCAGATACCAGCTGTTGCTTTGCAGCATCACCTTTCCATAGGCTGGTGTTGTTTCAGCAAGTGGAGTATGGAAGTGAGAGACATTTTGCTGGCAGAGGTGCCGGGTACCTTGCAGCAGCGATAGGCAGAGCTTAGGTCCTGCTCAGGTCTGGGTATGAAAATGTCATGGGGCTGCCAGGGCTGCTGGGGGCTCTCCAGGTGCCCTCTCTGCTCAGGTTTTCTTCTCGTCAAGTCCATTATGTCAAAGGCCTATCCAAACTTCTTCGTTTTACATCACGGGTGCAACAGAGCGGAACGTCTCCTCCGAAGTGCTTCCAACCCCTCTGACTGACGTGCATGCTCACTGCATGTCTGTACACTCAAAGTTTTGATGAAAAATATTGAAAAAGGCTATGTGTACATGTGAGGTAGCTGGTTTTCTTAGAGATTTTTTTTTATATAATTGATAATGTCACGATTACACTGTGACCTAGTGCGGCTCAGTCATTCATTCTGGATATGTGTTGAAGTATTCATGCACCACGTTTGAATGCTGTGCAAAAGGGTGACCCGAATGCTCTGAAACTGAGGTAGGGATCAAAGGCATTCTTGAGCTCTGACAATACTGTGCTGTGTGCTATGATTAACTTGCATATCACTGTGCAGTTCTACCTTATGAAACTCCTCCTATATGGGTAAAATAATAGTGCTGATTGACATCACCATATGAGCTGAGGATTATTTATTAATAGCTACTAACAGTTTTTGACCACTCAATAGATATCATTATTTTCAGTTGAACATAACTCACATTTTGATTTGTTTGACTAAATTTACACTTACATGGAGACTGCTTGGAAAAATTGCTATAGGCCCACAGTAATTTATCAGCATTCAGTCATACTTCAAGCAAATGGAGGCTTTTTCTAATAAAATTTATGTATTAAAATAACACAGAGAATTTTTGAATTATGGTAAAACACCAAGAGTGCATGTTGGAATAACAAGCTCTCAAATATTAAAGGAATACAGAAAATGAGATGGAACATTGCCATTTTTCCCATTCAAAATTCAAGTGATATAGGGTATGTCTTCATGTTTTCCTATAAACATAGTTCTGTGCTTAACAGAGCACAATCAAGGATAAATTTGCTTTTGAGGGTTTAATTCTTCCACATGTGAGAAATCAGGCTTAAAATAAAGCGGTCAGAATGTCAACTAAGCAGGAAGAGTTTAATCTTTTTTTGTGAGACTAGACAATTCCAAATCCATAAAATTACTAATAAAATCTGTGGTCATCTTTCTTCCGGATAGCCTAAGGAGCTCCCACTGCCAGGCAAAGTGTGGTGACTTTGCAGGAATGTCTCTGTGAGTGGGCTCACATGAGCAATCCAACCGATCAAAGTGAGGAGATTCACCTCTGAGGTTGAATAAGTAAAATTACAGCTGCCAAAAAGCCTTTGCAGAACCTGAGTCCTGCTCTGGTTTGGCCCAGAGGAAACAGCTACGGGATTCCATCATTCTGTTCCAGAGCTTCACTTCAGAGTGCAACAGCATTAAGTTAGAGATGATTGAAAAATGATTGTTTAAAAGGCTGTCTCAAAAATATTTTTACACTTCTCTTTCCAACAAGAACAAGTTTTTATTCACTGTCTTCACTGCTTGAGCTTCTCACTCCATGCTTGTTCTACAAATCTGATGTCTCTATCGGTTGGTCTTTTTGTAATCTGGTCTTTTTAAGATTGGTCTTTTTAGTAATCTGAAAGTCAAGTACCTACACAGGCGTTATTAGAGACAGATGATATATCATCCACTCTTTTATTATTTCTTGTACTGAGACAAGACCATCTGTTGTCTTAAAACTACCCACATTGTGTAAGAAATTTCTTTATAATTTACTGTATGGGAGAAAAGAGAACATTCTTGCTGTGTACAGACTGATCCTTCTTGTTAATGTAGTGTTAAAACATGTTCAGTGTATCTTGAAAATATAAACTCAAAGTTTACTGAAATGTGCTGCATGGTATATACTTCTTTTTTTACCATTTAAAAAATAAGTGTTAAAGTAACTTTAATGAAAAGTCCTTTAGAATGGGAGAAAAAGACATTATAAGTATTACTTAATTGGTTCAACAAAATTGTTTCACAGTATCCTCTACAGCTGGTAAAACTACCATACATTTCTCTTGGTTAATAAAACCTGTGACATATTTATGATGGAAATAACAGTTGCACAGAGTAACAGTGGTATTAGGAATTCCTAACGGCCTCTTTAAAACACAAATGTCTTACTTGGGAACAATTTAATTTTTTCTTTTTTTTAATCAGAAAATCTTCCTTAAAACAGTGCTATTTCAAATTGCAAAAGATAGAATGATTTGTACAAGCTGTTCTATATTATTTGGATAGACTATGAAAAAAACATGAAAGACTAAAAAAGATCAAAAGTTTGTTTATACCACCAGCTTATTTCTAGTGAAAAATCCTTTGACAGATCTCTGTCAACTGAAAATTGCTGTAGCCAAACTTATCCCCATTTCTACAATACTTTAGATATTATAGTTGAATTAACTACTGATGTATTTCATAATTTATTCCTCTTTCCTGGGAATGCAATGTTTTGATGCTGTATTAATCAGTACTTGAATAATTGTTAGTAAGAGGTTATATGAGAATATGGGGTACTTCTTCCAAAAGAAACTTCAACATTTTCCAACTTGATTCAGGCCAAGGAAGTTCAAGAGACTAACAGTTACTGTATGTGCAGGAATAAACAACTTAAGTATAGGTACAAAGCAATAATAAAATAAGAATTAGATGAGAATAGCAGTATTTATCATGCCTAGTATTATGTACCTTAAAATTGAGTCTGTAAGCAATAATACAAGGGTTCCTTTACAGTCAAGCAATAGGAAGACTTACTTTCCACAAAATATTCCATTTCAGGTGTCTCAGACATAGTATAGCTCAATTTTACAGATTCTTGTCTTTATTGACTTGTCTGTCTGAGGAACTGGTAAGGCTAGATGCTCAAATTTTAGATTACTAACATAGCTGAGATTAATCCTAATTGCTATTCATGATGTAATAACAACAACATAGATTAATTAATGATTATTTTTTTGTTATGATACTCTGTGAAAAGCAGAAATAAAATGCAGGGAAGATATTCTTCTGAAAATGGCAGAAATAAGAGCACAGGTTTGAAAACTTTGTAATTATAAAGATAAGAATATGTTTTGAAAGGGAAAAGAAAAAAAACCATTGAACATAAACTGAGATAAGCTGTTGTGTTCTCAGATTTGTGTCCAACTTTGAATTTGCCAAATTTGTGATGAGAGAGATTAATGCTTTTGAAATGTATAGGAAAATTGCTTCAGGATCTCTTTGTACCATCCAAAGGCAATGTCTTAGGGTAATAGAAGGTGGCAGAGTTTATTGGGCTGGACTAATTTTACCCTCAGAACATCTGTGGATTTCTGCTGGAGGTAGAATCCTGTGCTCCAAGACACCTGTGAAGGGCACAGATTAGGATGAGAAATGTTTGCTGTGGCCTTTCAAGTCCTGGGGAAGGATTGTATGCATGTTAACAGGTGAGTCTGAAGAAATCTGTGCTATAATATTGATCAAGATAATTTAGATTTCATAAACTTTTTCTTAATATGAAAGGTCAAGGTGGATAGAACCAATGAAGTGTTAATAGATGAAGCCAAATACTGACATGACTCCTAAAATATACTAGTTACAGGCCATGGAGCCATACTAAATTATTAACTTTCAGAACTAGTTAATGCTATTGCCTTGACAGTCTGGGTAGCCTTCATTACTGTCCCTCAGGTGTATGGGTTTGAGAGAGGATCCAAATCAGATCTTGATTTCTAATCAATACCAGACAATAGAAGCAACATCTCAGACTGGTGCTGCGCATATGAAGGATGTCACTCATCGTGTATTTGTGATGTACACTGTGGGTATTGGTTTCCCCACTGCAATAACAAATTTTCTAAAATATCAAGACAATAAATCATTTAATTTCCTTGTTGCAGCCTGTGTTGCAACATATTAAAGTATATTTTTGTATATTCCCCTACACCCCCTGAACAAACAAAACCCACATGGCCGTTCCAAAGGAACTCTTCCTGGCCATCATGATGCTTTGAACTGACCAAAAGGAAGAACTATTCCAGCTATTAAGATAATGCTGGAAATCCAGTAGTTATCATATTTGTGAGGGTGGGGATTGGAAAATGCAGAACTACCCTGTAGTATTCCATCAATGTTTTATATAGTAACATATTTCACAAGAAAGTTTTATTTACTTAGGCAATTAAGAAGCAAACCTTCCTGTTCTGTATTTGGCATTCTGTCCTAGACCCAAACGCCCATGGCAAGTTTTGGTCTGTTTTAAAATACAGAATGTAAATTGGAATAGAGTGCAGCACACACCTGCTCATCTCCAATCAGATAGGCAACCAGTATGCAAACTGCAGGCAGCTGTAGTGAAGAAAAAAACAAATCAGGACATTCTCTACTTCCATACAGAGAAGGAGCTAAAGCAAAGTGAGGAAAGGTGCAAAAGCCCTTGCATTTCATCCTTTTTCACATAGAAGACACCCTTTTCTCATTATGGTGATAGCAAAAATAAGCATAGTAACTGATTCTCAGAGGCTGTGTGATAGTGGTGGGACACAGAGTTCACAGTTTTAGGATCCTGGTCCATTTGCTGGCACTTGTTAAAAGGTCTTTTTTTTTCAAAGTTCAGATAGCAAGAAGGATTGGTACTGTTTGATAATTACATTGTACAGAAAAACTTGAGTTTCTTGATGGCTTATTTCTTTGATTTGCAGACATTGTGATTATTGCATTTTGGCTGTGATCCAGTCTTTTCATGCATCTTTAGAACCAGTGGAATTAAAGCTTCAAATTATCTATTTGTTATTAATGGAGAGACCCAGCTTCTCCGTTGCTTTCTTTGGAATGGTTGTACCCTTTCATCATGATAAATGCTGTGCTCTGGTTGCACCATTGGTGAATACTAAGCTCCAGTTGCTGTTTATTTAGCAAGTGCAAATAAATGTTTATGTTCGTTGCTAATTCCAGATAATTATTGCTACTAGCTTGTTTCATATGTTCTGCAGGCAGTTATTACACTAACAGATAGACACAGCCATTCATACAAACAATTACTTGCCTACCTTGTAAAATAAAATGGGTTTGTCCTCCCATTCTAGTATTATCTGTAGTCCATTGTTTTATACATCTTAAATTTTTTTTTATGCAACTGCTTTGCTTACTCATTTATTTAATTGAATACAGGGAGATGCCAATTCTGCCCTGCCTGTTTTGGAGTTCTGCAGTTGATTGTTTTATATAACAAATGCATAAACTTTTTTGCAAGTTGCTCATTCTCAATAACATTTGCAGAAGAAACATCCGTCCATGCAATTTTCTTTAAATCACATTTATACTCCTGAAAATTTTGTCTTACGGAAGTTATTCCCAATAAACACTTTGATGAAACTGAACTGTATGGGAAAACTGATGCTGACTGCTCCCCTGTTCTTTTCTCCAAGCAGTTGAAAGGTTTTGCAATGATAATTTTGCTTACAGTCTCCTTTGTTACATCCAGTAAAACACAACAGTCTGGGAGGGATCAGTGTACCAGATTGCACCAGGTGCGAAAATGAAACGCATTGCATTTCTTCAGGCATTCTGTATTTTACATTGGTAATTAATCTGTACACATGTTAGTAAAGAGAATGAAATTACTTTGGCAGTGTTCAGTAAGAGCCAAAGCTACACCTCCAAACATTTCTTGTAATGCTGTGATGATCTATTTTCAAAGATCAGCCTGGGAGTCTTAGACAACTGAGTGTTTGTGGGACAGGCGTGTAACTCTTGGCACCCTTGTCTTTGCTTTGCTTGTAGAACAGCACTTGCTTGGTCCTTGGTATGCACCCATGCCAGCTTTCCCACAGTGAGCCTCTGCTGGGGATTGCAGCCATGCCTCTGCCACTACAGGTTAAATTCAATATTTTTCATCATGGCTCCTTCCCAGCAATCTCCAAACTGGTCTCCTTCTTGCTCCTTTATCCAGAATTTATGAAGCTCTTTCCAAAGCTAAATTCATGTACGTAGGCTTGTGTAATGCACTTAGTCTGCTGCAGATGTGAGGTTAACTTTTAATTCATTTCAAACATGTTACAACTAACACATACTTGTCTGAAGCTGTAGGAGCTGTTAACACTTTATGTCTTGCAAATCTCTCTAGGTTGCTTCTGGAATCTAAGCAGAAATACAAGGGTCCCTACTCTATTCCATCTCTGTCCCATTCCTCCTGAGCTAGGACACAAGGTCTTCTCTTGATATTTATGCTGAAGACTAACAACTGATTTGTAGTTCTGGCTAAAAAGACTTATTTTTATTTCATCGTGTTTTGGGCATTGCTTAGTCAAGTTTTTTGAAGTGAATAAATTAAGAATATGTTTCCTTATTGTTTTTGAAAGGAGAGGATACAGGAGAAAAAAATATTTTTAAAGTAGTGTAAATATTAGGACTTGAGAGAAATATATTCTCATTAATGGTCTTCCCTCTCCTTCTCTCTTGAACTCTGTCACAGATGGATCAAATGAGCAATACAATCATTTTTCTTTAGTAGCATGAATCCTGAGGAACTCAAAAGTTCCTCCAAAGAAACAAGTGTGTAAAAGAACATAACCAATGTGCAAATATGGTCATACTAAAAATCCCCACAAAACCCAAACCTGACAATGCATTTATGCATTTGGTTATTGACTGAATTAGTGTATTATGATTTGGTTTCCATTTTAAATAAAATATCTAAATGCAAAGCAATTCCTGGCAAGCTGAGAAAGGCAAATAAAAAGAATTGATTAGCAAGAGGTGGGGTTTTTTAAATAAAGTTTGATAAAGCAGGTCAAGTTGAACTATGCAATATTCATCCATATTTCACCAGTAAGCTCTCATTATGTGGTGTAAACTAATCTAGATCTCTCCATCTGGCAGTTGTGGGAGAAGTAGTCAAGAATATGATCAATCAGCTGCAGCCCAGCTAAGTACTTCACTGTAATTAAACTTGAACAGCATTAAAAATTACATGCAGTAATTGAAGAGAGGTGATTTCCAGTGTAGTACCTTTAGCTTGTTTGGTGAGTATGTACTTTTATGAATATATAAATATTGCTTTTGGGCTTAATGCCCACATAGGAGTTGATACACCCAGTGGGTCATTGGATCACTCAGTGGTGTAAATCTGCCCAGTTGCTGTGATTTCAGTGGTGATACATTAGTGCAGGGTGGCTCGGGACCTTGCCAAGTCCATAAATATGAATGCCATTCTGTATGTTACACCAGCTGTGTAAATCCAAACTGTTAACATCATTACTGTGTATTTATCACTGCCAGACTAAGAAAGCTGTGAAGAAACAGTTATGGTTGAAAGCAGTTAATTAATTAGCTTAAAGGCAAGATTGTGGCTTAGCTTAATGCAGCTACGTAGGCAGGCACAGGCTGCTATGCACCTTTTTCCCTCTGTCCTGGCTGTCCTTGAGTGTCCCCATGTTTACTCCACCATGGCTTATGCAACATGTGAAAAAAAAAATCTTATAGCTCAGGCTTATTAAAATGAAGATATTTTAAAATTAATTATTGCCTACAATATGTAAGGGGAGTATGCGTGTGGAGATATTTCCTCAGGAATCAATATTTTTTTCCAGACCAGTCGTCAAAAAGAATTTTTCTTACATTTGTGGGCTGGGGGCAAGGGGCAGGAGGTGAGTCCTGGAACACAAGGTTTTGTGGGGAGTTATTGGGCTATATTCCATGTCTAGAAAGTACTTTAGAGATGGATCAGAAGGAGAAATTGGGTAGTACCTATCTAGGCAAGGGAAGCTGAAGAGGCCATGTTTCTTTCTTCTCAAAGTGGTGTGGAGCTGAAGTGCCTGTGCAGCAGATGAGGACAGCCATTCTTGTGACTGGAGTATCCATGTAGCTATCTAATTTTAGTTTCCCATATAATCATTCTGTAAAATGTCAAAAACCTGGGTTTGAGTTGCTGTATTTCACTGGAATAGTTTTAGACATCTGGGCTAAAGGGCATCCATAAATGACTGCAGTGTTTTATGTATGTATCTCTTGCGTGGAATGGGTCTTTGAGCCTTACATGGAGGTTATAATTTCAGGCATCACAAACGGCCACTTTGATATTATCTTCTGTCTGGAAATCCTTGTTTCAGCACTAAGCTATCACATTTTGTATTAAAAAAAAAAAAATAACATTTTGCCACCAGAGTTAGGTTCAAAATGGCACCATCAGATGAGTGCTAAGGTTGTATCTTTGCCTGTCATACCAGATGTAACACTTGTCAAGTAACACAGATGACCCTTAAGTATCTTCCATGTATCTCAGGTCTAGAGGGCAGGTTAAAGTACTGAATATCTCTTCAGAAAAAGTATTTTCTACTTATTGTTTTGTACTGAACCAATCAACCTACGATCAGAACAACCTACAGACAGAACAAAAGCAAACTCCAGGAAAAGATGCTACTTCTGTTCTTTTTGTTAAAAATAAATCCAAGACGCATGCTTTTGTCTTGGCAGGTTTATTTCAAGAGTAATACCATGCTGTCATTGTGCTTGCTATCCATTAAAAAAATAAAGGCAAATAAAATGTCAGACAAAAGAGAAATGTTAATTAGGAAGTTCTATTTATATATATCATGTTTAACTTGTAGGGTTGCTAAATATTTTCAGACTAAAACAGACCCTGATCTTGCAGTATTATGGTGTCGGAATCACAAAATGAACAACAATCTGTTTACAAAGCACCCTTAATCATAGGCAAGCAGAGATCATATTGCTTTAGTATTTTTATGAGGAAAGCAATTTAGACTTTTTATTAGTATTATTATTTCCTATAGTAAATATAAGCTTTTCAGTATAACAAGGATATTTCCCCCTTTGGTCATAAGTAAATATTTCTCTCTTACAATATGTGTATTCACTTGTGGGGTCACAGAGGAGAAGAGAGGATGCTAAGCTACAAAGCAGCAATCTGAGCATTTGGCAGAAAACTATCAATGCAGAGAATAATAATATCTAGCCCTAGGTATTCGTAAATTATACACAAGCAATTTACATATAATTTATGATTCTAAGTCTCATTTTATTACAAAATTTGCAGTTGTGATTGTAGAAACACCGCAGTTGCGCTGGTGGGAGAGGGATATTTTGTATGTGTCTCCATTTGAACTATGTTGCTGCACAGCTTCTCCCCCTCCTCACCACAGTACAAGATTAATGTGTTTGCCCCAGCAGTGTTTCTCCCAAATGGGCAAATGAGAGGCCTCTCCTTGGGACCCTTTTATTTACATAACTTCACAGTCTGCTTTCCCTGCTGGGACGTTCCTCTTTGGATCAGTCAGTGCTGCTCCTTCATTAGGAGATCACATTTGAATTGCATGTGTTATGTTATCTATATGACAATTC
>VZRH01008009.1:437751-503763 GCA_013397555.1 Urocynchramus pylzowi
CCCCCCCCCCTTCATTCCCAAAGACCATGGAAGGGAAAAGGTGGGAGCTGAACTGTAACACAGGGATTTTTCAGAGGAGGTTTGCGTGCGTGGTTCCGTGTCCAGAGACCAGGAGTAATGGGTGGCAGTGGGCAGGGAGGAGCTGGAGGGGCTGCCTGCTGCACCTCCTCCCCTTCTGCCAGGTTTGGGAGTCTTCAGGCCTCGCTGCTCAGCTGCAGTCACCCCTGCTCCTGGGCTTTTTACACTTTTCTGCTTAGAACTGCAATATTTTTACCTTTTTCTGTAGTTGAGGAAGGGATGGAAATATCTGTAGAGAGCTGTCACAGGCAGTGTGAAGCCTTGAGGCAGTTCAGATTTGTTTGAAAGACTTATTTTTATCTTTCTTAATCCCTGATTATTTACATAGACAGGCTTCTGTTTGGGTCACTGTCCTTTTCACTTGCATTTTCTTCCGTAGGCTGTTTGTGTTCCTCTTTCACACTAGCACGTGTGAGTAGAGCAGCAAGTTTGACGGGGTGGCACAGGTGTGCCTGGAAGGTGTGTGCTGTTGACTGCTGTGCTTGGCCCTTGCTTGCTTCAGGGAGTGCCACCATCAGCTGGACACAGGATCTGCTGGTGTCCTCTGAGCAGCAGCCCTGTGGCCAGCCTCTGCTGGCACTTCAGGGAGGTCAGGCCTCGATGGAAGGAGTTGGGCAAGTGTAGTTTGCTGAGGGCAGTGACTCTGGGCTCCATGCTGTTCCTGAGGCCTCAAATCTCTCTGGATTGTCCAGAAGCAGTGCTGCAAGGCACTGGAAGGGCCTGTGTTCCATGGAGGGGTCTGTCAGTGGGAGGTGTGCTTCCCCCTGTCCTGCCTGTAGCCCAGCAGCTCAAATCCTTTCCCTCACAGATTAGGAAAGGCCATGCAGCCATAACAGGGAGAGAGCATTTCCTTGCCCTGCCACAAGGTCCAACTAGTCCGTGGTGGTGCCAGGTGCATTGTCCTCCACACTGCTGACATTTAGCATTAGTGATTTAGACCCTTAGGGAGGCTGGCAGAGAGAGACAAGTGAGATACTCAAATATGCAAACTAGCCTGATCTGAGTTGAAGGTTACTGTTTGGTAAATAAACTGAGATCAAATCCAAGTGATTGACCTTGAACTCACACCTCTGTAGATGTTTTTATAGGGAAAGAAATAAAAATGAAAATGAAGATATGGCTCATAGATTTGATGAAATTTTTATCTAGTAAAGACTTTGCAAATGGGATGTTTGGTACATGTAACAGAGGTACATATTGGAGATTTAAGTTTATAGATACATCTGTTAGTGCTGCCATTACTGTTCCTGAGCTCCATCTTAGCATCCATCCTAGCACACCTTCTCACCACAAAATTGTGTTCTAAGGGAACACTTCAGCTGTGTCCTCTTTGGTGTTCACTTCTTTCAATTGACACCACACTCCTTGGTCAAGCCATGTCAGAGAGAACTTTGTGTTAATAGCTGTTTAACTGCTTTTCATGTTAGGATTATTGCTTTGCAAGCCTGAAAACCCTGTTAAGACCTGTGTTAAAACCCTGTTAACCTGTGTTAAGACACATTCCACTGGAGGCGTGTCATAACTGTTACTAGCCTGGGGTTGATTCCTCTGCAGGAGTTTGCCAGGACTGTGATAGGGATTTCATTGTGTGCACTTAAGAACCAGTAATGCCATAAATTTAGGAATAGTCTGTTGGAAGACCATGTCTGGGATCAGAGTTGCCCTAACTGTCTTTTCATTGTAGGTTTCTTCTCAGGTAAAAAAATTCCTTAATACCCACTGTTTAGTAGCCTGCTGGAAAATTTGCTTTATTGAAAAGCCTGACTGAGTACTCATGTTTCTGGCAAGATAATCAAAACTTCAGGCATCAGGACAAGTTGTGTCATTGTAGAACTTCCTGCCATAGATTAGGGGAATTACTAAGCTGCTCCATTTACCATCAAACCATTTTTTCACATTCCTGAGGACTCCAAAGATGAAGACTTTGACTTAATCACCTTTCATTTTTCTATATGAAAGGTCTAGCATTCTGTCATAGATTATAAAATCTTACAATCATGTTACTTACTCAAAATCTTATAAAAATCATGTGTCATGGTCATATTGACTCATAATTTGTGTTCTGGGTTGCATTTTGCTGGGATTTGCTCCTGTAAGAATCAAACCAAAGGAGCAGTTGCTGATAGAGCTAATTAAGTTACTGGATTACTTACACTGAGTAACAAATGTCTTCAGATTTCAGGGGTCTTTAAAACAAACCTTTGACTGTTGTGTTTTAGAGAGCCATTGGAGGATGGTATTTGTTGCCACCTTGCAAGGCAGCTGGAGACAAACACCAGAAGTCACCTGCTGAGCACTCAGGAGCAGCCAGGTGATTGAGCCAGAGAGATCCTGGCCATGCCAAAGACATTGCCAGTGAGGTACACAGGACTGATGATTACTGTGCCATGAAATTCTGAATGGATTTTATACTTGATCTGCTTACCACAAAACATACCACTTTGGTATGATCAGCATTCACCTTCACACCAGTGGTTGACCTCACCTAAAGTAGGTGAATAAAAGAGAGGTAGTTTATCTTGACTATGTTTTTACACTGACCTACAACATGTTAAGTTTCCCTAAGTGAACAAGTACAGTAGTTTTTAATCAATCTCTGTGTTAGGAATATATTGTTAATATACAATATATAATATATATTAATATGTATATATGTTAATATATTGTTAATAACACACACTCTGGGAAATTTTGAACACAGAGCTCTACTGCCTTTGGTAGAGGTTGTAGTAATAAGAAGTTAACCATATCTATGATGTTCAAACTATCACACCATAAACTAGAGGGAGACATAGCTGCATTGTTCTAGACTCTTTGCTGTTTCAACAAGAGAAAAATCTGAAATGAAAACAGTTCTGACAGCCTGGAAGCCAATGCTGTTGTTATTAATGGGCTCTTTGGTAATAGAAGCAGAATTTAGTGTTCCAGATGCACCACAGCCATAGAGGGAGGTTGCAGGTCTGAGCTTGTAAAGGAGACAGAAAAGGTGCACTGGAGGTTACTAGCCCAACCAAAAGCCCACAGCCTAAGAGCTCAGCTGCTAAAATTAGTGTAGTTTTAGTTTTGGTTTTGCTTTCTATGTAAAAACTGCCTATACTTCCTTATCTGTTTAGTTTCTCAAAATATATCCATTCAACCAGTTCATATTCTTATTTATCCTTTTGACATCCAACTCTACTAACCTTGTGTTTACCTCTCCTGCCAAGAACTTTAGTCCTTGGGAATTAAAAACAGCCTCAGAGTAGCCTGAAATCAAACAGGTCCTTTCCTCTGGAGCACATGGAAAGGTAGAGCAGGTACTTTTGTGATGGGACTCTCTTGATTCAGGAGTTCCTCTGGGGATAAACTAAAAACACAAAGTAAGATTTAAAAAACCCCAAACCCACTGAACCAAAACCTTTTTCTCAAAACAGTGCAGACTTTGGTGAGTGAGTAAGAAGTTTAGTTATCAGACTCAATACTTTAATAATAATGTTAGGAGGCTTGCTGTTGTAGCAAAAATATGGTGGTGTCCTGGCACTGTGTATGTTCAAATGCAAGTGTTTACTTTTAACTGCCATTTTCCCATTCTATAAAGGGCAATGCCAGCACTTTGTACTCACTACAAGCCATGTTAAGAGGAACAAAAAAGTCCAGTCATTAGAATAAGTAAAGGCAGTTTCTCTTCACAGTGTTTATTGCAGCTTTCTTTTTTTCTTTTGTCCTCCCCTTGCTCTTTGATGAGTCCCAGTGGGGACAGCACAGCATTTGCTGCCTGTACTCTTGGACAAGGACAAAAGGGGTGAATATTATAGTGCAGTTGCTTGTGTGCCCACCTCTTCATCTTGTAATCAGGTTCCTCACTTCTCTCTACCGAGTGGTTTCCTCTGGTGTAGACTAATTACCAGCATGAATAAGGGCTGCTTATTCCAACCTAGTTGTAGATTTACATCTTGCTGCTAGCTGACCCACCTTTTTATTATCTTTTTTCTTTTTTTTTTCTTTTTTTTTAAAAAAAATATATTTAATACCATCAAAGCATGAGCAGCTGTTACGTTCAGCCTTGTCTCAGGTAAAGGCAAACCTTCCACATGCTACTGCCTCATTATAGCAACCTCAGCACTGTCACACAGCAGTGACTGCCACGGTGCTCCTACCACATAGGAGCATCTATCCCACAGAACTTCCTTTGAGAAGTCACCACAACAAACCACCTAGATATAATTGCTGCTTGATTTTTGCAAAGATGGTCAAAATCAGAATGTAATTGAGCACCTAAAGCTTGGTACATAGTGTGCTTACAGTCCAGAAAATGTTATTGCCTTCATTTTATAATTTGGAAATGGAAAAATGGCACATCTATCCTGACCTCAGTCTTCTGCATCACCACACTCACAAAACTAGTCTTCTTCATGCATTGTAGTATTTTGTAGCCTATGTCAGACATACTGATTATGCTGCTAGTTTGTGTCAGTTGTCTGAGCCACTGTCTCTTGGCTTGTCTTCTCTCTGGAATTATTTCTTTAGGCAGTGGAGAAGAGAGATGGAGCTGCAGGAGGACAAGGATCTGGGAATAGGAATCACTGGCCTGACAAGGCAGGAGGCAGGAAGGAAGAAGGCAGTATGTCTTCTTCTTGAAGATCAGCAGATATTTTGAGGCTGAAGCAGACAGTGTCCAGAGAGGCTGACAAAAAGAGGTGATAGCAGAGAAGGCCAGTTGTCCTGGAAGGGGGATGATGGCACTTGCCAGCATAGACATGACCTGAGTGATTTGCCTGGAGTGGTGCAACAGCTTCATGGCAGAGAGGATTGAACCTATTTCCCAAGCATGCAGTGGCACTCTTGCACAATCATTTGTGTGCATATCTAAATTTTGCCTTTGTGCTGCTAAAAATCCCATTTAACTTGATTAAATGAGCACACATTCTTTAATTTTAGGACCCAGTGGGTCAGGTAGATGACTTAAGGCCAGAGATGGAGCATATTTTCCAGGGTATCTTTAGCACAGGGAAATTTCAGTTTGTGTTAATAATGATTTCAGCCATGTGGGCAATGGAACATTCCTTTACTAGGAAGGAAAGTCACCTTTCTCTTGCAAAGGGGTTCAGTTGATCAGTGGCACAGTGGATAACACAAACTCACAGTCGACCATGGAAACATTAGGACTCTTTCAAGGTAAGAGAGGCAGTTCTGCAGACACTGACAGGAGCAGCACTGACAATAGTCAGGACTTTGGTTAAGAATCAAATCTTGCACTCAGCCTTTCGTAGCCTTTAACTCAGTGAGGATCTCCATGGGACTCTGGGTGATGGAGGAGTGTTGGGGCTATGGAACAAAAAATTGTAGATGAACATTACTCAGTTCTTCATGGGACAATTTTCTTATGTGTTCATTTGCATTTAAAATTGGAGTTGAAAATAAGGCTTTTAGAAACTTTTAATTTGTATTTAATTATGAGAATTTAACTTCAGGGTCTCTATCTGATTTTAAAGAATAATTAAAATTAAGTATGGCTGGAGTGATTTTTCACAGTTTTTCTGCCTGTCCTTTAGGACTTAAAGTAACAGTAAAGTATTTGTGGCTGGGGGTGATCTATATGTAAATTCCATTAAGAATGGAATTTTGTTATAGAGAAATTCAGATTATGAAAATGACATTGCTGCCTTGAACGTCAGTAGCTAATAAATGCATTGGTTGTTACCATTACTTCTCCTAATGTCCTCAATTAAAATGATTTAAAATAGTACAATAGATAAGCAAGATCAATTAATTTTATAAGATGATCAAAGGAATGTAGTTCTGCATTGTAAACGCTCTAAATGTGATAATGGCTTTATCAGGCGGGAAAATAATTTGAAGTAGCTTAAACCTTATTCATTTTAGCTCAAGGGGGTTTTATTTGTAGCTAATCAAATGTCTTTTGTATTTGCTAAGGTAGAATTTTTGGATTCTGTGCATTAATTTTACAGACTAAATTTCAGACATTTTTGAAAGTAGCCAAAAAATTTCTCAGAGGGCTGTGATTACAGATCCCGCATAATCAAAGAGAACTTGATTCTAGTGGTGTTCTGAGCAGGAGTAGGTAGTTTGCATTTGCAGTTTTGGAGAAGGTTATTTTTAGATTACTTTTCTGCAGAGGTATTTGTTTTACCAAGATGTATGGTAAAACATACATCAGTATGTTTACCAGTTGGGACACTGTGCCCAGTTTTAACTTCCCTGTGATTGGCATTCTACATAAATGGTTAATTATATGGATTTTTTTTTCTTTTTTTTTGGTATTCAATGTGAAGTCTGTAGATTTGGAAATTAAATATCTGGATTGTACAATGAAAATACATTTTTGGATGACACATCTAAAAGTGGCTTTGAAACCATGGGTGAGGGAATTGTCATGTTGGTCAACCTCAGGGGGATAGAGGTTCACAATCCTGGGAGATTTCCTCCTTCCTTAATGACCATCTGTTTGCTGTTAGCCAATGACTTTGTCCTCCCTCTACATACTTAAAAAACTTTTTGACTAAAAGAAAGTGCATGAGAGGTATAAGAAAAAATGACCTAGATGATCTAAGGCACCAAGAAACCCTCGAAGGTGACAGCAGGCAGTGTTTGTCTTGCTGTGTTTTGGTACTGGGGAGTCTTGCCTTGTAGACATTTTGTTGAGAAGCCTCCAAGGGAAATGTTATGGCTGCTCTGTCACCTGTATAATTGTAATCATTGATATTGCATCTCCTCTTCTCTCTAGATTTGATCAAGGCTGGTGAAGCATTAGAACAGGCTGCCTCGGGAAGTGGTTGAGTTACCAATCCCTGGAAGTATTTAAAAGACATGTAAATGAGGCACTTAAGGACACGGTTTAGTGGTG
Source organism: Urocynchramus pylzowi (assembly GCA_013397555.1). Lineage (NCBI taxonomy): Eukaryota > Metazoa > Chordata > Aves > Passeriformes > Fringillidae > Urocynchramus > Urocynchramus pylzowi. The sequence goes on from VZRH01008009.1 coordinate 444,674, forward strand.
GAACTGGCAGGGCTGGGTTGATGGTTAGACTTAACAATGCTACAGGTCTTTCCTAACCTGAATAAATGTATGATCTTTCTAGTACCTGATTCCCTGAAGATCCTAGAGGGGAGAAAATCAAGTCTACATCATGGAGAGTTACTTTCTCTTCATGGGACAGAGAAAACATCTGAGGGGAAAGGAAGGCAGCCTATTCTGCTGTCTCTTAGAGGATGCTTTTTAGTTTAATAACTTACAGTTCAGAATCCTGCTGAATGCATGGGCTGTGCTTGGATATGTGTCATATATTTTAGTTATCTAAACAGGTTTAGTGCATGTTTGCCTGTCCTCTCTGTAAAAAGAGAAATAGGAAATGCTGGTGGGGAAAGAACCAATCAGATGTTGCAATAAAACTATTGCACAGAGATAAAACAGGGCAGAAGGAAATGTGGGATTGAGAATGAGGGACAGTGGTGTGGGGCAATGAAGATGGATAGGAAGTATATCTTCAGTGTGTGGTGCTAGGAAAGAGACAGTAGGGTAACAGAGCTGGTGTGAATTGAAAAAAGGAGAGAAGGGGAGCACAGACTCTTAATCTGCACATAAACCCCTGGCAGGGGAGACATAAAGAGAAGGTATGTTGACACAGCTGCAAGGAACAGAAGTAGTCATTGGTGTTACAGATGCATTCTACTATGAAAACAAAAAATGTGCAATCTAAAAAGAAGAATACTTTTCAATCTTAGATTCACCTCTAAATTGCAATAGATGTACAAGAGCTTTATCCATTAAAGCTGAATAATTACATTAAAAGGAAGTAGAAGCTTCTACAAAAGAGAAAGGAGCTTTTCCTAAAGTCAAGGACAGAGCCAAAAATAAAATCCATATCTCAAAAGTTCAAGATGAGGAGACAGAAAAAGTCTGAAAGCCATAGCATGATGTAATCCTCTCCTCTATTTTTCAAGTTCCACTTGAAGTTCAGATTGGTTTCTTGTGCCCCAACCCCCTTCATTGGCAGCTGTTTCAGGATCTCACCACTTTGCTGGTTAATGACCTTTTTCTAATTTCCAGTTTCCTGGCATTTCTAATTGCTGATTGGTACTTGGTTCTCTCAATTAAGTGATTCTTTTTCCTCCCTAGAGCCTCATTTCTTTCACACCTCTCTCCCCACTGGTATTTACAGATGTTATCCACCCTGCTTTGTTTTGGTAGGCTCAAAAAGGAGAACTTGTTCTTCTCTGGCTTGGGGCTTTTTTCTTGATCTTCCTCAGCTGTTCTAGTCAGAGCCCCTTTCTGCAGCATGTGAGTGACTCAGGGATGATAAGGTTGCCATGCCCTGTTTATTGAGATCTGTACTGTGCTGTCTCTGTGAGAGCTACCTTTCCTTGTACAGTGCAGAATCATGTTTGTAATCTAAATCTTGTGCTGCTTTGTCTTTCACTTTGATGTGGCTAGCAGGAATGCTTATGCAAGCTATGATGTACATGTACATCATAAAAGCCTAATAAGACTATGTTCTTAATTATTTTTATAATAACAATTAGATACAACACCTATAATTGCTTTCTAAACAGAAGTAAAGTGTCATTTGTGTAATGTGCCCTAATAATAAGGGGTACAAATGTTCCATCCCCACTTATTCTCTAAGGCCTCTCAGCTCAGCCAAGTCCCTGAGTTCTGAAGCTTCATGTCCTCCTTCTGCTGCCAGAGTGGGAAATGGATCAGCCCATCCCTGCTCCCTACCCACAGTTTTTACAGGCCTCTAGCAGAGCCATTTGGAGGGGAAGTGAGGATCCAGTATGGACAGGTGGGAAAAGTACCTATTGTTGCAGCACAGAAAGCATACAAGCCTTGAGGAATGAGCTAGTTAGGATTTTGCATTCCCAGTTGGTTGAAAGAGAAAATTCTTGTTTTTCCAGTTGCTCCCCAAGACGTTGCTATAACTGTCTGCCACTTAAAGAGCACACACACACACACACACACAAGTACTTACATGGGAAAAAGATGAATCTGCATTTTTAAGCAGACACATGAGTATATATGGCAAATAAAACAGTTCAAGAAAAATAAGTGTTAATATCACATTGTCTTAATCGTTGCAAGCTGCCTGGCAAATTATCTTCATAAACTGGCCCAGCCTGTATTAAAATTTGGATCAAGAGGAGGAGATATTGCATTGAAATTGTTGTTTGCTACGTGTGCTTGCATCCAGATGAAGCCCTCTAATACAATGGCCAAATGAAATAAGCTTGGGTCAGTCACACAACTCCAGTGAGTGTTTGAGCTGAAATACTGCACTTCATCTGCAGTGTAATTCCATTTGTGCTATTACATAATTAAATTGAGACTTGAATCATGTATTTTAAAAGATTATGTGACCATATGCAGCTTGAACAAGGGCCAACTTTTGAAATAGTGCTCTTTTTACCATGTCTTTCTCTTATATTTGTTGAGGGTTGGTTTATTTGTTGAGGGGTATTTTTAGGGAGTTGTGGCTTTGGGGAATTTTGTTGTTTGCTGTTATTTGGGGTTTTTTGTTGATTTTTTTTGTTTGTTTGTTTTTAGGGCTGTGTCTTTTGGTTTTGTTTTTGTTTTTTTTAAAATTAGAACTGAATGTTGCCAACATTTAATGAATTGATGTGATCTAAGCTTGGAGTACTTTTTCATATAATTCAAAATCACCTTTGGGAAAAGAAAGGTGGAAAAAAAAAAACCCGACCAAACAAAAAAAACCAAACAACCCTGTGAAGCCCCAAATGTGTAAAGCATGAAATAATGACACTCCCACTCATATGGGAATGTAAACTAAAATTGCAGAATGTGCTTTTATCAAATCATACTCTTAATTAGGTTTTAGGAGAATGCTTTATAGTCAAGGTTTTTGTTGAATAATTTAATTATGAAACAGTACACCTGATTTTCAAACTAAGCCAACTGATACTGCCTGAGATAATCAGCGTGAACAACTGAGTTTTGCATACTCCTGTGAAGGCAAGTGTTTTTGGGGAAAAAAGGAAACAATTCCCCCAAGAAAAATCTTTACTTTTTTTTTTTTTTTTTTTTTTTTTTTTACTTTAAAAAAAATTGATTTAATAGAATTANAGAAAAAAAAAAAACCCACCACCAAAAAAATTTTTTTTTTTTTTTTTTTTTTTTTTTTTTTTTTTTTTTTTTTTTTAACTTACAAAGAACTTCACCTTACAAACTTTCTGGAGGGGCCTGCCAGAAAATTGTGGCATTAGATAAGGGAGGTACAACTCAGAGCTGGGTGATAAAATTAAACTGTTGCCACGACAAGATATAAAAGAGGAATTTGGTTGTGGTTGATGGTGAAATTCCTTGAATTCAGTTAATTTTTATTAATTCACAGTCCTGAGTTCATGAGATTTCAGACCTACTTAATTGAAATATGACCTCTAGCCTGGCTATTGCTTTTAACCCAAATCCTGAGCTCTACCTGAAAACTGACCCAGCTCAAACACAGCTTGAACAGAGCCCTATCAATAAAAATAGGAGCTGTGGTGTTTGGTGTTTGTGGGGCTTTTGGGATGGCCTCAGTGAGCAGATAATATATTAATATTATAACCCCATCATAATATATTAATAGAGATCAGTGTTTCTGAGCAAATAGATTTAATTCTGTTTTACTGTGGCCTGGTTTTTGGTGGGGGTGTGCAGAGGGAGGGCAGCCAGAGCATACTTTTAACCAGGTGGGTCTGTATTCCCAGCCATGTTTAAATGGTAATGGAGTTTGTGTCCTCACTAGGGAAGGCAAACAATGAGGTGGTTGAAGTTTGATCACTAGTGTTTATTCCTAAAATTACAATATCCCTAATAAACCAAAATTCAAAACTACAATACTTGCAAAGGATAGTACAAGGTCTTATGTATTTATATGTATACATGTGTATATATATAGATAGATATATGTATTTGTATGTAAATGTATAGTACAAGGCCACATGTATTTATATGAATACATGTGTATATATATAGATAGATATATGTATTTGTATGTAAATGTATAGTACAAGGCCACATGTATTTATATGAATACATGTGTATATATATAGATATATATATATATGTATTTGTATGTATATGTATAGTACAAGGCCACCTGTCCTTTCCTGAGAAGTATTGGTCAAAGAAAGTCTTCTAACTTAAAAAGTTTTGATTATTCCTGGAATGCCATTCTATTCTGGTTCAGTTGTTGATTTGTGTGTTGTTTCTGCCTAATCTGGAAAAACATTTTTAAAAAAAAGTCCAATTATAGTTTCATTAATCTTATCAAGATTTCTCTTGTGTGTATAGGATAGTTGTAAGCATCTTATTACCTGATGCAGCTGAGTTGTGCTCTAGGTTATTCCAAAAACTTCATAGTTGTATTTTCAACACTTTTTCACCATATTAAATATACAAAACCCTCCCATTTTTCCATGCTTTGCTCAAGCTAGTTAGATTTCAGGGGTTTATCTAGTCATTATTGGTCTTTAAATATAGTCATCATCATAAATGCCCCTCTGTTTCCATTTGCTCTGCAGAGGTCAAAAGATGAGGTTGGTTTATGAGCTTATTCTGCCATGTGTCACTATCGGCAGCACAATAGAACAGCAGGATGGAGAGGCAGCTCTCACCTCTCCATTTATTACTCTTGTCAACTTGGAGAGGATTTTTTACCTTGTGAAAGGCCCATCAGCAATGAATCAGTGAAGTGAAGACGACAGTTGATTTGTGAATTCAGATTATATAAAGTGACTAGGCTTCAGTGGACTGTGTAGATAAAGCAACTGTCATGATAAGGTGGCATGTGCAATTCCACAAAACCAAATTTATTGCACATTTAAGGAAATCATCCTATTTTAAAATGCCATAAATTTGAAATTGAATATAAGTTATACCCTTGAATTTTGATTTATATTTTGAATATTTTTAATGTGATGCTAAGTAGCATAAATTTAATTCTTGGAGTTTATGCATTCCTTATTTAAGGGTCATTTTGGCTTTTCTTCTGAATATGTTATCACATTCCTGATATTTTATTCTAAGCAGAAAAATCACTTTATTTGATATTTAAACTTAATAAACATCAGCAAAGATCAAACTATGATGGCTAGAATAAAACAGGCAAAGTTTATGAAGAAAAGAGAGAGGCCTCAATTTTTCTCCTGTAGACACAAACACACTCTTATTAGTAGCAAATGCTGTGTTTGTGTCAATATGGGTTTACAGATCATTAGTGATATAAATGTCTCTCAGGTGTTGAACAGAAGAAAGTGGATAATTTCATGGCCTCTCAGCACTCATTCGTTTGACCTTTTCTGCAGTGTTGATCCTTAGCACTTGTAAGGCTTTGCTTACAATTGCAGATTCCTTCAGGACTCCAAGTTTCTGGACTCTGTTGGGATTTGGGAGTGCATCTCATGCACCTAATCATGGACTTTTCAATGGTGTTGTGAAACTCCAGAGGTTTTGTAGAGCAGAGTTTTGATTGGGGTGGAATGTCCATCTGGGACCATGGAGTCTGATGCCACATAAAGGGGAAAAGGTCCTGGCACAAGACATGAGAAAATATTGCAAACAACTGCCCTCTTCTTGTGGATATACAAAGTACTGTGGAATATCCATTACCCTTTTTAAGAGCTGCCAAATGCTAAAGGATTAGGCAAGGAATAAGCAGTCTTTTCAAAATATTTCATGACAGCTTTACATAATAAAGAGTTTTATGTTTTGGGTGTAACACCTGCTGGACTGACTCAGATTTGGATGGTCCCTCTGACATTGGTCTGTACCAGATGCTTACAAAAAGGTGCAAAGAAATGGACAGCTATGGAAAAAGTGTCAACTGGGAATTTTTTTTTCCCCTAAACCAATGCATCTAGCCATTGGCTATGCACTCAACTCCGAGTTTTAGTGTCACTTATAAATGTCTTTTTCCTTTCTGGTCTAACTGTAGATGTTCTTATTATTCACATAAATGTCTAAGCCTTTTTGAATCCTGCTAAGCTCTTGGCTTTCATAATAGCTTGTGACAATGAGTACCACATGTAAATTTGTTAGTATATAAAAATACAGGTCAGTGTAGATTTGCTGCCTTTAATTTCACTGAGCACTTTTTTCAAAGGTTGGAGCTTTAAAAAACCCAAACCTTCAGAAGGCGCACACAGCTACAATAATGACTTTAATATGTTTCATTATTTGTTTTTCTTCTTGCTTTAAAGTCACGAAATGAGGAAGTTCACAGGGTCTACAGGCCATCTTAAGACAGACTCTTATTCTCTTACAGCACATCTGGGCCTATAATGTCACTTCAGAGAGACGCCTCCTCTCATATCCCAGTCCTGCAGAGCTTAGCAGAGAGTTTCTGCCTTAGCTCTGCCTGTTTTGTTGATTATTAAATTTAAGTTTCAGCCTGGACTTTAGAAAGCAGCATACTTCAAAGAATTGTTGGTTTGCATAAGCGTCCACATGTTTGGACCCTTACCAAACATATGGAATTTTCTGAATCGCCTTTCCCCATAAAATCAGATGGACATCTTGAGCAATTAGATTTTTCTTCTGGAATTCTTAACATCAGCAAGTCACAATCTTTAAGTAAATGTGAACTAAGATTAGTTTAAAAGTGGTGTTATTTACTCAACAGCTTATTTGAAAGTGTTATTTAATTGCTTGACCGCCTTCTTACGGGTTAACTACATCTATAGTGGCAAGGATATGACTTGTCATATTTTATTTTTGTATAATTTGGATGTTGAACTGATGTATGTGAATCTGAAAATGAGTCCTTTGGCAAGAATTTCTTAAGAGCTGTTGTGGCCAGCAATCCCTCCTGGCGTGCACCAAATCAACATTTCCTAAGTATGTTCTCGGCAGAGCTGGCTCTCTGATGTGGTGCAGCCTTCTGACCTTCCAAACAAGGCACTTCTTCCACAGGTTTCCAGGCTCCAGATGGCAATAAAACCTGGGGTAAAACTCTGCCTTCATAGTTTAATGGGAACATTTATACCACCTTCTAATTTCTCCATGGTACCTAGGAAGGCATTTAGAAAATCCCACAGTGTCCCAAAACCTCAGTAGCTCGTGGCCTTTTCCTGTGTGGTAGCACCAGCTGGAAGGGATCTGGCAGATGTGCTGTGGTTGGCAATTTGGTTGCACTTGTACCTGAGATGGATGCTCCTGTCATCATGCTCCAACTGTAACTGCACATGCTGGAAAACTGCACCACAGTAACAGAAATATGGGTTAGAAAGAAGCTTCCAACACTTGAAAAACAACCCTAATAATCCACAGGACTGTGAGTGCTCTGTTACTTAGAGACAAGGACACAACTGAACTGGGAAGAAGGAGTGCAGAATGAGTTAGAGTCCCTCATACTAGACCAAGGATGTTCAGGTTATCTGAAAAAACAAATCTGTACATCAGATTAGACTGAATGGTGGTGTGGGTTGTTTACTGCACTTGTTAGGCTGTAGTGAGTACTGGAGGGACTGCTTACCATTTGCATGGTTTTGAAAAGCAAAAAGGATGACATTAATAGACATGTTTGAAAAAACTGTTGTGATAATTAGAAAATTTACAAAGCAAGTCAGCCCTTTTCACTGGTTTTTCCTGTTTTTGCACTAAATGTTGGTTATTAAAAGAGAGAAAGGAAAAACAATGGCTGGTCTGCTTTGTGAAGGACAGTCCCTTAAAGCCCAAGGCATGCAAGGGTGCAAGTGTTCAAAAGAGCACAGCATCCTTCCATGTTTGCTCCTTGTGTTTGCAGTACCTGGGTTCTCTCACCCTGAAATACAAGAGCAACTGTACAGGGGACCACAAAGCTGCTCTCTGGCCCCAGAGGTTTGCAGCTGGAGTGGCTCAGAGACAGCATGAGAGAGGAGGTGGGAAAATGAACTGTACTGGTCAGGCTAAAAAGCTGGAAAGTAATTTTTCTCTTCCTGTTAGCATTTTGACAAATAACTTGACAAAAAAATCTTTGTTTCTTGAAAGAAAGTGTGTCTTTTTGTTTCCTTTCCTTTAAATCTCATCTTGTATTAGAATTGCTCTTCAGCTGAAGCACAGTCCTGTGCTGGAGAGGACAGATAGGGCAGCAGGCTGGATGTTGCCACTAGAACGTAGGTAAATGAGAAAACACTTGCTTCTCTTTTTAGGGGCTGCCAGCTTTGAAAACTGGCTTTCATGTGAATATCAGAAACTTTATTGCCTTGACTTGAGTGACCTCATCTACTAGAATGAAGTCATTCATTGAGCCAAGAAAGACAAACCTTCGTTCCAGAGAATTAATCAAGTCCATCAAGTGCTCTGCTTACATCTTATCTCCAGCCAGTGAGAGAGCAAGCAGTTAAAAACTTGACAGCCACCAGATAGCCTCCTGTTCTTCATGTTATGCTAACATCAAAAAGGAGCAAAGAGGCTTCCAAAAGCTCAAACTTGCTACTGGATAAGCACAGCTTGACATAATTTCTGACTTGGGGATTACATTGTTTCAAATCAAGGTATTTCTTAGAGAACAAAAACATGGCATTCCAGTGAACTTTAGCTTTTTTTTTAAAAAAACTATTAACTCTGCCAGATAGGAATGCTGAGCACATAATTGCTCACCCTGCCTTTTCATCCCAAGCTATCGCAGAACCCATAAACATTCCAATTAGGCAGCCAATTAAAATGAGAAAGAGCCCTCCTGAATTATACAGCAGTTGGAGGCTGTTCTGCCTTTCTAGTTGTCAGCCAGTGAAAGGTTTTTATTGCATTTGAACTGAAGGAGGTGAAAGAATTAAGTGAAACAGTGATGTTTGAAAGGCCCATGTGAAGGGGCAGTGCAGTGATAATAGTTCTCAGCACTAGTGACAGGGAGCCATTAGTAAGCTATGAAAAGCTTTGTTATGCTAAGAGGTGGACATTATAAAAGGTAGAAGAAAGCAGTTACTTATAAATAAAAAAGCCCTTTAATTTTGCTATTTTATTACTCTTATGGCATGAACTGCATAATTTCAAAATCTGCTTATTTCACATGATGTGGGTTTTTTAAGGGGTTATTTTTCAGCTCCGCTAATGCTGGTGCAGAATTTTTTCAGAGTAAATTATCTTCTGCCAAAATAGCATCCATTAAGATATCTAAGAGTGATGATATGACACAGAGATCCAAAAGGTAAAGGGAAAAGCTAAATATTTTGGATGCTGGATTGAAAACATGTCATTTTGCAATGGCTGATTATAGCATAAAACTTTCTCTTTCTTATTCCCCATGAAGAGGCATGGAATCATACTCATTCTGTTTATGCACCATTAAAGTCATCCTTGCTGTGCTGGTTTATGCCCTTGATTGCACTGTTCTTGACCTTTGGGTGATGGCAAGAGCAGTTCCATACACCCTAAATTAACAGTGTGAATTTACCAAGAAACTTATCTTTTCTGAGGCCCAACCCACACCAAATCACAGAGAAAGATCTGTTTCTTCCTAATACCACTTTGCTGTGTTAATATGCCTCTTTCCCCCCTTGTTCTTCACCTGTTACTGCTTTTGGCAAGGTTTCTCTCCATTAGCAGGACCATCGTGGTTGTTTAAGGAGGAATTGAGCAAAAGGAATGGGGGGATAGTACTTGGACAGATCCTTCCTCTGCCTCTGATGGGTCTGAACAGAACTGCACCAGACCGAATAATTTCTATTTTCCTTAGGGCAGGAACAACTTATTTTATGTTCTTCTGTACTTGAATGTTCTCATGTTGCTCAGCTTCAAACAGTATCCCCTTAAATATGTCTATTTAGTGGTAGATGATATCGATTGATACCACAACTCCCTCTTGTCCCTTTTTTTCAATGTGGAATAGTTTCCATGTGTTTCTTTTTTCAGTCAAGTTTCAGCACCCTGACCCCTCTACATCTCCTCTTTTACACAATACTTTGTGTCATCTCCTGTTTCTTGCATTTCCTGCTTCCATTGCTTCCAAGTCCCCATATTTTCTGTTCTCTCCATCACTATTTACTATTCAGCCATCGTCTGCAAAGAGGGATCCTGTGCTGGAGCTGTTACCTGAGCAGGGCTCAGCTGGGTCTCCTGCCTCCTTCTCACCCCTTCAGTTCTCCATTTGTCACCACCCTGCCACAATGGGGAAGAGTCTGTTGGTTCACTTTTAGTCCTCAGCAAATGCACGTGATCCTGGTCCAGATCTGCTTCCAGAGCTGTCAGACCAGAGTGGGTTCACAGCCCCAGGGCAGCAAGGACACTGCCCGTGTTCCTGGAGAGAGAGAAGAAGCAGCAATGACATCAAAGAGGGGACTGGGTAGGCACTAGAGCCATGAAAATATGAAATACATATATCCTACAGCTTCTCTATAGGCAGAATATTTATTATTAGAATCTAAGTACTGTCAGCTTGGCAAGAGTGATGTTTTCTTGTAGAGACAATTTTGTATGTTGAAAGAGCATAAAAAGCAGGTGTCATTCTGTGCATAATATGTCCTAAAGCTTATATGTGAGTGTTTTCCCATTTGGATTTGTACATGCATCTCATCAAAGCAGGGCACAAGGAAGCTGGTGATGTTTTATAGTCTCTGTGGTGCAGAAGGTCAGACTAGGTCTAACATTCCCTTATGGTATGTGCATCTGTGCAAGACATTTAGTTCCCATGCTCAAACGTGGCAGCATTCCTTTCCCTGTGTTTCCCTTTTGCCAAGTTACCATGTGCAGTATGGCCAGGAGGATGGCTGGGCTCTGCAGAAGCTGCATGTGCTGCTCTCTGAGCAAGGAATAATAAAGGTGGCCTTATTTGGGTTGTTTCTGAAAGCTTACTCCTCAGTTGTTTCTGAAAGCTTACCCATCTCATTAATTTCTAGAAACTGATTCCTAGTTTGACCCGTAGTTCCTGGAAGGTAATCAAAAACCTTCTGGGCTTCAGTGGATCTGGTGGGTATGCAGCCACAGCTCTTTGTTTCTTTGTCCCTGCTCTGTGCTGCAGGGGAGAGTGTTCCCAGGATTTCCATGGCTAGGTGGAAGAGTATCTGTGTGCAGGCACTGCCCTGTGTCACTTGTGAAAAGTGGTGAGTGGTGTAGCTGTGTCTGTCCCACACTGCTCCTGATGGAGTGGGTGTGTACAGTAGGGATGCAGAATCTGGACTTTACTTAAAATAGAAGCTTTGGATTTCAGGAACATCTCACCTTTGTATAGGAACAGCATATAATTATTTTCAGTTGTTAGAAAGTACTCAAATACAGATTGACAGAGTCTCCTGTATTAAAACCAGGAGTGTTTCTCATGCAAGACCCAGACCAAAGAGTGTTTCATAGACCACTATTACCAAGGACAACCACTGGATGCTCCATGTGGCTGGAGATAACATCCAACTTCACAACCAGCAGGAAAGGGAATCATGGTAAAAAATGACCACGTGGTTAAAAAAAAATGGTGGTAGAAGCTACCCAGATCTGGAAGGCTGGAAAATTATGTTGTTAGTTTTGAGATGTAAAGTAAGCTTGATCCAAGAAAAATACTGAGTGCTTTTTCACTAGGTAGGAAACATAGTAAAGTACAGAAGTTAAATTGGTGCCTGGTAGCTGTATCTGAAGCTTCAGACAAAAGGACAAACCCTGCTTGAGCTAGACTGCACTGCAGAAGAAATTGACTTATAGTGTTGACATGAGTTTCTAACGTTATCAAAACAGAGTATTCCTGGCAGCAGTCAGATATCTCTGCTGCAAATGGACAAGCAGGAGAGGAATTTTACCAGACAAATGGTAACCTGGAATGCAGTTGTAAATTAAGGGAAACAGGAGGAAAAAACCAAGAAGAGAATGACCATGCAACCTCACTTGGGGCTGTGCAAGTTGGCACTGTCAAACCAGGAGCACAGCTTTCACTGGCTCCTGTTTCAAGGACAAATAGAAGGTGAACACAGAAATGACCAGTGCTGAGGAGCAGCTTCCCCTAATAGAAAATAAGAGGTAGGGACAGAAAAGTTGATTTCCCAAAACTTCCCACACAGGCAGAGAGTAGTACAGGGAAAGTGACTGTGTGTGACGATCTCTGTGCCTCTACATTGTGGCACTTGATAAAATAATTTTGTAAAAAATTCTAAAAAGGTTAGTGATTGTTTCTAGAAACAAAGGTAGGAAAATATTTGAGGAACGGTGTTTCAATTATGGAGCTGTGGCCATGCTGCATGCATGTCATCTTTAAATATTTTTCTGATTTTTGGGCAAAAATGTTCAAATATGTTCAGTAGTTAATTACATCCAAGTTTTAAATTTGTCATTTTTTTCTGCAGTTAATTTTTAATGGTGAGAAACATGAAAAATCATGATTATTTTGACTATTTAGCCTTGCTTGCTTTTTAATCCCCTAAATTTACTGCAGAGATAATGGGCAGCAGGGATGACATCATGCATATACAGCTGCCTTTTTAAGTGCCAGGGCCAGAGGAACCACTTATAGTAATTAGGAAATCCTTAAACAAGTGTTTGTGAAGTATTGGCTAACCCTCACTGTTTGCTTTTTTCTGGCACCACACTAGAAAGGTTTGACCTTGAATAATTATCTACTCACTGACTTTCTATCTTTTCCAGTTACTGGAGCAGACAGGCTACTGGTTGATTCCTTTATTGTAGTGTGATATTTTCTATATTTTGAAATATAAATAAAATAAAAAGGCCACACTCCCTCTTAGTCAAATAAGGAGGTGACTGATGTACTGTACTGAGCAGGCCTTAAGGAATATTTCAGAAGGATCAAAGATAAATCTAGTAATATTTGATAAGCTTTCCATAATATTGTGTAAATTACCAGTGGTTTCATATGCTGTACTTCAAAACTTCTTCCCATTAATTTTCACTCTTTCTATCTTGTCATTAATTAAGAATCTTTCTACAGTATATTTAGATATATTTTGACCTTAATTATCATCACCCACTTTATAATGTTTTCAGTGAGAGACCCAGGAAAAATTGCACAGCTCAAAGAGAATTGTCAGCCACTTGTGAATATTCTGTTCAGCTGGCTAAAAAGAAGGTGGTCTAAGACTAGAGGGCAAAGTGTTAAATATAGCATCTTTTGTCTGATTCAGTCAAGTTTCAAACTTGTCATTTACACATTTTAAATTCGTCTCCTTATTCAGCCTGCATAGCACTCAGACTGTGGACCAGTGGATGCACAAACCCTTGTTCACTAGTGCAGTGAGCCACTACACCAATTGGTCAAAGTCATTCTTCTCAGAATTATATTAAATCACATAAGAGATACTTTTTTTTTTTATCAGAAAGGTTATCGTATTTTTATGTGGGGTGCAAAAATACATTTGAACATAGGAATAGGGAAAAATTCAAATGAAAGCAAAAAATACAGACAAAAAATATCAATATATGAGTATTCCTTTGCAATGAATTACATTTGTATTCTCTCATCACTGGATGCTAATTCTTAGGCTAAAATCAATGGTGATATCCTTGTAGGAAAGAGAACATCATTATTTTTCTAAGAAATTTAACTTTAAAATAAACCTTTTGCTTTCTTTCTGACTTGTTTTTAATTTCCACTCTACATCCCATATTACTGAATGAATTCATATGGTTGTCATTTTTCTTAAAAAAAACCCTCATCTTTTAGCCAAATTAAACTGTGTCACACACGATATCTTTAAAGGTCTTTCATCTACTGTATTATATCTAAGAAGCAGCACCACTGTCAAAAAAATCAACTAATTAAGAATGCAATGCTGAGACATCACCTTAGAGGCAGTGTCTTTTAGGAACAATGCTGCCAACAGAAGGGTCAAGGAAGATGACACCAGCTGCTGTCTGCGTGCTGGGGCTCTCACACAGCCCTGCACACCTCTGGTAGCTGTTCCACAGCCTCTGCAATGGCTCCATGGCCTTTGGAAACATTAGCAAGATTAAAACTCTACAGTTTCCCTTCCTAAACTTCAGGTTTCTGCTCCTGGAAATTTGTGAGAGGTTGTTGTAGCTCTTGTGTACACAATTATATATGACAGCCCTGCATTACTGGGGAAATGAAGTGGCACATGTACTGTGTGGCTCCTCAGGAGTACTGCAGTAAGTTCTGGACAGCCACTGGTATGTTTCCTCGTCTGATCTGATTACTCAGTCCAGTGGAAGGTGAGCTTGAACTGTTCTGAATTATACTTTGTCAAATCTCCAGACTGACAAAGTGAATCTGACTTACATATGAAAAATGGATAAACCCATGCTTTATTCCTGATGGCAGTTCTTTCTCCAGTGATGATTCTAAGTTCCACTTACTTTGGCTTAGAACACTTGCAACGTAGCTGAAAACAATTTTTAATACATTAAACTGCTTAAAATAGAACCAGTTCTGTCTTGAAAAAAAACCTTTGCCTCATCAAAGAACAAGAAAAACCATGTTTGATGTAAGTTTAGTTAAAGGGAATGTCTGCAGAGGGATCTGAAACTCGCTAACCTTGGGCAATATCTTGCCAGAGAGGAGGTACAGAGGTGTGGTGTGGAAACCTGCTGTTGGATGTGGGAGACGAGCTCGAAAAAACTCTCCTGCTGACTGATGTGATGGTGGAAGGCACAGAGGCAAAGTTCTCAGATACAAGTCCCTAAATTCCAGGTTTCACACTCTTTGTGTGGCCTGCTAGATGAAATTTGTTAAGATGTTAAGGTCTCTGAATTGCTAAATCTGTGGGTACATTTGTGAATGTACCTCACTTTAGAAAATAAACTCTTCAATAGATAGTATCTGATTTTTCTGCTGTTTCTATTTAATATATTAGTGGATTTATTTTTATCATTATCTAGTTTTGGGTTTTATATTTTGCACAAGAACAACCTTAGCAAACAGTATCCAGCTTGGGATTTTCTAAAGATTGTAACGCTCATGCTTGAACCCCAAGCAAATCATTCTCCTGGCACATAATAGCTTAATTACAAAACAAAGATTATTCCAATTAAAACTGAGCTCAATCTATTTCTGGGTTTAAAATTGCTATTTCATAATGTACATCACAATGCATAACAGCACGGGACAGGAAATGACTAATACTTTATCCAATTTAATTTATATCAGTGGAAGCTTAACCTTGATGCCTTGGCCACAATTCAAGTGGAGTTAACACCCTTATTTATAGTGAATTGCTGTGAGAGGCTCGGCAGCGCGCCGTGCCTGCGCACACGCCCCGCGCTGCGGGGACACCGAGCCACGGCCCTGCAGAGCCAGCCCTGAGCCACCAGCGCTGCTCTGAGCCACCCAGGACCCCTCACTGAGCAGTCACAGCTCGGCACGGCCCATCCTGGGCATCTCCCAGCCTCAGGCACACCAGGGTTCACATCTTCCCTCCTCAGCCCCTTGCGCTGTCTCCTGCGGTTGGGGACCTTCTGTAGCTGCTGGGAGGTGGCACTTGGTGCTTTGCATCTTCCCCAAGGGAAGATTCCTGTGGGGCAGCAGGAGAGCTCGTGGTACCCCTTCCAGTTGCCTGGAAGTAGAGAAAATCAAAATTGCTCTTTGGAGAGTTTTTGATGCCTGCTCAGGAGTCTGACTCAACATTAAAAAGGCTTGAGTGTTTGCCAGAATGCTAATAAAAGTAATTGGAAGAGCTCCTAAGTGGCTTCAAAGTACAAATATTTTTAATTACTTGTTGTAAAGATACAATGTTCCAACGGTAAGTGGCACAGAAATAGGATGATGTGCATGGAAACTCAAGCTCTTTAAACAAGGGGGGTGTTCTGCCCAGAGCAAGTTCATCCTGGGAGGCAACAGTACCTTTCAGGCCTCTGCGAGTCCAACACAGTTGGAAAAGAAAACTACTGAAAAGAAAAGTAGCTCTCCAGATTGTTTTGGTTTGGTTTTTTTCCTGTCTTTTTCTCATAAGTTCATGAACAAATTGTCTTTTTAGATCAATCAATCAATCATTTTAACAACTATGGGACCCCTCTTGCCATCTCCCTGCTGCATTGGGAGCACACACATGCTCAGACATGGGTGCCAGTATGATGGCAGAGGGTGCTCAGAGCTGGAATGATTTCCTTTGGGATGTGGGTTAAATCCAGTGATAAAATTTCATTTGGTCACTAGACTCTGCCAGTCTAATTGCATTGCTGGGTTGAGTTTATATCTGTCACTCTTAGGTTTGCGTTGTTCCTTCAGAGAAGGAAGGAGTATATAAGAAGAGGAAATTAAAATTAATTTTAGTAGAATTATGCATAAATTGCAGTTTGTGATTTGTGATTTCACTAGATGCTAGCTGCATGTGCTTAAATATAGTGTATCTCTTAAACCCTCAGCCTCAAACATTCTCTTACTTGCATTGAAATGTTGTTGTGCTGAATTTATCAGCTTATTAAGCAGTTGTGTGTGTTTATCTCATTTTGAGGTTATTTAATCGTAGTGATGTGTGCACACACACCCTGTCCCTGTATTGTGTGCTACTGGAAGTGAGCAAATTGCTCCTTTTTATGGATGAATGGGTGCTGGATGTTTGAGGAGGTCTGGATTTCTCTGTCATCCAGCTGCATGTTCTTTTAAATTGCTTCATGCAGCTCCAGCAAAGTGATCCTAGGGCGGACCTGAGGCTGGGCTTGATGGCTTTGACTTGCTGACAGCACCTGGCACGTCTCTGCCTCTACCCACACCCTGTAAGGAGGAGGACACGTGTTGAGATGTGGGGGGGCTCTGTCTGCAGAGGGATGAGCTCTGTGCCAAGAAGCACTGTAACCTGCTGTAAATTACAGCATCCCTGAAATTACTCTAATTTGTGCCAGGGTGTATCAGCTGTGGAAGGGCTCTGTGCATCCACAGCTTCCCTCCCTCCACCTCCCTGTGCCCACGCCTCTGCTCTGATTGCAGGCAGCTCATTCACCTCCCTACAACCACATCTCTCACAGACTGGCCTCCTTTTGCTGCTGCTTTCTGTGCTTATCTCCTGCAGTTACAGCAGAAGCTGCTGGTTGAGTTGAGTTTTCACAGGGAAGGCCTAAAGCAAAGTAAGACTACACAGGAGGCATCTTAAGGTCGAGCATCCTTCTTTTAATAAATAACCCCGAGTTATCTGACACTAGGGCAAGAAAAGGTCTAAAGCCCTTTGTCTTTTCTACCATCTGAGCAGAGCTTTTGGCCATCCACAAGGGTGAAGGAATTGTCAGGTGGCCCTGTAGCAAGGAACCCACTGGCCAAAGGTTGGAACTCCTTTTTGGCCTTGTTTAACTTTTTCCATGCCAGGAGACAAAAGGCTTTTGTCATTAAAGAGCTATCCTCACCTTATTTTTTGTTAGGTGTTTGTTTTTATTCTACCCTTGCCCCCTTTAATTCTATAAAATATGGTCTTGGAGAGCAAGTGGCTTTTAATAGCCTTGCTGCTGTTTGCCTTCTCAGTTCCCAGCCATTCCCAGCTGCAGGCTGCTCCTCACCCAAGTCCCAGCACCTAGGACATCCCTGACATTTATTTTGCATTCCAAATTCAAAAGCATTTTGCACCTCTAGATATTTTCATAAATTTCCATAAAATACACCAGGCAAAACACTTAAAGTGTTGCTCCTTGAGAAATTATCGTATTTTGCTTTTGGTTTATCCTCTAAAAAAGACCTTTTTCTCCACATCCGTGTGGTATCATTGATACAATGTACATTGCATCCCTCATATTAATACTCTGATCAATCACTGCTGACAATACAGTGTCTTTGTGTGAGGGGCTGTAGGACAAATGTTTTAGCTTGTGAGAAGAAAATTGTTAGCATTTGAATAGAGAAGAGCGCGGGGGAAGGATTAATAGCCTACTTTGATGGATTAGAATGTAGGAAAATTGCTCAATATTAATATGAAAATGTTTGTGAATTGGCTGTGTGGGGCTGTCAATGGAAAATGAGGGCCAGTGATTATGTCTCCAAGGCCTTATCAGTTCAGACTTGACTCTCACCAAAGACTTTCACACAAAAGACTGATGAGAGCACTAGAAAATAGCTGAATAAGAACCACTACAATAAGCGAGCCATTCAGCCACCAGTGTCACGATGTCAGGTTTTGTGCCCTTTATGTAATATTGTACATCTTTATATTAACATATCTGAATATGGATTTGTAATAAAAGAGGCAAATGAAACTACCTGCCAGACATTTTTATTTCTATAATTTGTTCTTATCTCTGAAATATGACTGGAAAATGAACTAGGGTTAGCCTTAATAAACAACTGTGTCTACAAGGGAGATTTCTTTGTGAGCATTAGGTTAAGGGTTTCAAATATGGCTCTGTATTTATTCTTGGAAAAAAAAAGACTGTTTGATGGTCCTGAGAGACTTTGCAGGAAAACTTGTTTCCTATTACCATAGCTTCAAAACAGATCAAACAGACTGCTTCTTCTGTGTCCTGGGCTCTTAATAAGGTTTTAAATGCAGAAGTATGCCTAGTTATAAATGTATTTAACATAATTGGTGTATCTCAAGTAACTTTACATATTAAATTACACATCCTCTTTTTGTTTTATATTTTCTACATGCTTTGTCTACCCAGGGGCTGTAATAAAGCTATACATGTCTTGGCCGTTGACACGTAACTTGTGGAGCTGGACCTCCAAAAGACACATCCATATGTTAGTGAGCTACAACACTAGCAGTTAGTTAGTTATAGATTTTTTTTCTATTGCATTAAAATGAAATAATTTAAAAATATTTTTGTAAATTAAAGGCTATGCTTTTCCCCTGCTATTTTGAATATGACTTTTTTCTTGCTTTGGGTTTCTTATGTCCCTCTTTTTGCTACTCATTGTCTGATTTAGCTTTGCATATATTGTGAGCTGATGGCACACATCAGTCTCTGTGTGGTGAGAGGGATCCAAAGTGCCTGAAG
Organism: Urocynchramus pylzowi; assembly: GCA_013397555.1. NCBI lineage: Eukaryota > Metazoa > Chordata > Aves > Passeriformes > Fringillidae > Urocynchramus > Urocynchramus pylzowi. Next base: position 463,463 of record VZRH01008009.1, read on the forward strand.
TGTCAGTAGGTGTTTCTGGAAAAGCTTGCTGCTCTCAATCACATCCTTGTTACCACCCAATGTTGTGGTAAATCCCTTATAAATTAACAGAATAAACTCTGGGAACTTTGCTTGTTCCAATGATGAAATCACAAGTGTTCGTGGTCGGGTTGAGCCTGCTCACTGTTGGCATGAGGTTGTGGCTAACAGATGTCACCCTCTGAGCTCTGGTGCTGCTGGTTTATCCAGACTAATTTCACTTGATGCAAGTGGCCTTCATTAGGTTTGAGGGTTATATTGTGTGTCCCACAGATCCTTGGACCAGTTCTGCTTCACTTTTGCAGTTCAGATCTCTTTCTTTGTGTTACCTGTGACCTAGTCCAAGCATCTATTTGAAAGATAATAGACAACTCCTAAGAGTTACACTTCAGTGACATAATACTCTTATATGTCTTATGAGCACTTGTCCTCATGGATAAATGACAAGAAATATGGAAAAATTAAAAGAAAATCAGAACAGACCATTTAGTAAATCTTTTGCAAAATGAAAACTATACAGCACAAGATTTTAACGAATTTAAATTTTTCTAGATACCTAAATTTAGAAGTTGCTTTTTTCTTGGTGGTGGTGGTTTTGGAGAGTGGTGACACTTTCCAATTTAGGAATTTTCTTTATATTTGAGTTCAGCATTCTGTTAAAGAAAATGGTATGTGTGTATCTATATTAGAGAAAAGATTTTGGTATAAAAGCCTGTCTCAATTAGAGAAAGGCTATTTATTTTGCAAGACCTTGATTATAAGTACACGACTTTTTAAAGCTTAGAGTTTTGTACATAATTAGTAATCCAGTTTCCTCTCCTCACTTGTAAATTGCAATCTGGTGCAAAGCAACTGTTTGGCACTTGGCTCTTTGTAATGTACTCTAGTTAGTACTAGATCAATAAATCTTTATAACTTGTGCCAAGTGTCCTCAGTGGATAAAAAAGGAATTTTGTGCACATTTCAATAAAGCCAAAATAGCAGGCTAGTGTGTTAAATATAGTTGTGTGTTAAACAGAGAAAGTGCATAGCATCAGCATTTGTAGGAATGTAATCCACTTTTCAGACATTAGCAGCCAACCAATAAGAAAAAGTAAAAAGTAAAAATTTAAGTACTGTAGTGTTTTCAAGTCTAACTTGCATAAAATTGTGGGGCTTCATAATAGACACAGAAAGTTAACTTGCCCAACTTGTGAGAGTTTGTTTTAAATTATATGTGTGCCACATGAAATAATTAAAGTACAATGCATTAATACAACTTAATTTAAGCAGAATCCAATATTTTACCAAAAAAAAATAATACATGGATTGTCTGAATCATTTCATTACATGATATGTGGCAAATCGGCCTTCAGAAGAAAATAGATACTCTTAGTGGGGAAGAACACCAATCTTATTAAATCTAGAGCTGCAGCAAGTTCAGGCTCTAATTTGAAGCTCTGCTAGTGTTGTCATATTTTAATAAATTCATTCAATTATTACATGTTTTAGCAATTTTATCCACAACATTTTTCTTGGGAAATTTTAAAATCTGATTTACTGTGTTTGGCTGTTATAATTATTTAAGATCCACTTAGAACCTTGTATAAATGATATCACCCATTAATTAAAATATTCCACATATAATTTCACAGAAGAAATGACACCTAGTACTTTATTTTCATCTCCTGTTCTTCTACTGCTTTGTCTCCATAGTAGCAATTAGGAACTACATTTTTCTGTGTGCTTGATACTATGTTTGGTAGTGATAAAAATGATTAATGATACTCTGTGAGTAATCCTCTTAGTATATATAACTAAGAATGTATCTTTGTGGACAGATGCAAGTAAACATTAATTTTGCTGCCTGTGCTCATGAGCAGCTCGTGCCAAGCTGGCTGGACCCAAACCAGTGCTAATCTGGAAGCCTTATCTCCACTCTCATGTCATGTTATACCTGAACAGCTTTCCGTGTGGGAAAGTCAGTACAGATTGCAGATAAGCAAATAAAATTGGAGGTAAAGTAAAGAAATTAGAAACTAGGATCATGCCATTATTTAGGACCAGCCCTGAAGTCTCTCTCAAGCTGTCCTTAGGGTGTGATGCTTCTTTTTGCAGCCACATTGGATGGAAAAAAAGTTTTTTTTTAACACAGCTAAGGTCTAGGAGGTGAACTGAAGGTGGCTTTTCCCTGCTTCCAGGTCTGTCTTTCCCTCCAGTTGTAGAGGGGGGAAAAGGAAGCTGTAAGAAGGCTGTAAGAACAAATGCAGGACTTTGCAAGTGTGAGGTTCTGCCTGTTAGCTGGGCTGGTTGGATTCCTTCTGGGGGAGTTCCAGCAGAGGTGTGTGAAGTGCAGGTAATCAATCCCCGATGGCCACATCTGTTGTGAATAGACTGGAAAACATGAACACCCAAATATTCAATGATTTGTTTGTATTTCATCTCTGGTAATTGGAACAGTATTTCCAGGCTCCCCTGGAGTTGTTGAAGGTCACATTGGCCGTGCTGATTTTGCTCATGCAGCAGAACCTGTGCACAGCTTGGCATGAGCAGGGAACCTTCTTGGCTAACTGTGGCAGCTGGAAGCACGACAGTAGGAAACAAGTCAGGCTGTGCTGTGGGAGCATCCTTGGTTTCCCCAAAGACTCTTTAGAATAACAGGCCATCAGGTGCCCATCAGAACAGCTTTCCAGCTGACTCAGCACACCCTGGCTTGGCCAGATCACAGCGAGTTTGTTCTTTACAATGAAGAGTGACAATTTCAAAGTTGTTGCGCTGTTGCTTTTCCAAGGGCTGGGGGCAGTTGTATATCCCTGTTTCCTGTAATGTGTGGTTTCTTTGCTTTTTTTTGCTGAAGATGGCACAACAAGTGCTTGAAATTTATACCAAAATAGGTGTAATGTGATATTAAAATAGGTGTAGGTTGATTTTGAAGGAAGGATGGTTTTTATAATTCACTCTCTCATTGCACTACTTCCTTCCATTTGTGGAATGACTCTTCAAGAGAGGAGTGATGACCTTAAAAAAAATGTAAGGTGATATGTAGATACTGTTTTCCACAGTTAAAGGTCACCTTGACTTTTAATCTTGACTGCCATACTTTTCTTCTCATTAAAATATTTGACAAGAATTCTTTGCATGAATGAACAGCACTGAACACCTTAAGACTACTCAATTTTCACTAGAGGTGTTGCATTGTCATAATAAATAATTGTACTGGCAGCTAAAAATCATTATCTGGTACACACATTAACAAATAAAATGCTCTTTTATACATTTATTACCTTGAAAAACACGTTTTTTCTCATCAAGGGATTAAGCAACAGCACCGAGCATGTTTCTTGGGTTTTTTTGAGTTTGAATATCAATTTCCCTGCAACAGTACAGAAAGAAAAGAATATTTCCCAAACACTTTGATTCCAAAGAATTGAATATTTTTCATGATTGACTATAATGATTAATTTCCTATTATGCAACTCTTCTCCCATTCTAGTTTGTCAGCACTTGAAGTGAAATATATTTCTGAACATCTGTTCAAGTATCTCTTGGTCTAATTTCTTTTATAGGAGCCAACCTAAAAATACAGGGCTATTTTAACATAGAAGCTTTGTTATTCACTATACCCAGATGTCATTCTGAAACAGAACAAACTCAGGTTTAACTGTCATGAAATCTGACATCATAAATTTTATACCACTGAATAATAAGCCAAAATGAAAATCACTATGCATAATGCAGAAAGTCTTGTAACTTGACCTTTACGTAAAAGGAATGATTATATGTAAAAAGAGCTTTGTGAATTAAAAATGTAATTCTTTTCACCCTTTGCAGCTTGAGGGTTGCTATAGGCACTGAGTTTTTTTGTTATTTTTATCCCACTGAAATGAATACAGTTTCCAGCACTCAGCTGAGAGAACATGCTGAAGTGGAACAAGGCAAAAATAGGTCAGAAAGTGATAGGCCAAGCCACTTCCCTTGGAAAACCACATGCAATCCCAGGCACACTGATGAATTTTTTAAATTGTGTATATTTGCCTACAGATTGTTAGTCTGTTTCAGGAACATAGGAACTGGCTGACACTGAGCACCAAGGACCAAAATACTAAATGGTCCAAGTTGTGTGAAAAGCCTCAGTTCTGAAATTTGTTCAACATCTCTTGACAAGTGCTATTGTTTGTGAAGTAAGTGTTAAAGATGCTGTTTGCCAGAAAGATTCATTACTGAAAAGTCTTTTGTGTTTAATTAGACTGTGGTTTAATTGCAATACATTTAGGATGCTGATTGCACAAAGAGAAATATGAGGAATAGATCACACTCATCTCTACTGAGACCTGGGTTCAGTTGGCAAATTGAAAATTGTTACCTAAACTTTTTTTTTCCAGTTCAGTCATCTTCTTTCAAGGCACCAATTTCATTGTATGAATACTGGCAGTAATTGAATAAATGTTTGGATATTGCCACCAAGCTGTGAGACTTGAAGAAATTTGTTTCTAAACCCATGCAGGGAATTTGCTTGACATAATCAGTGACTTTAGATTCATGATTAGAGGAAAAAGAGAACTGGTGTTGACTACCAGAAATCACAAGAGAAAAAGAAATCTTTTTGTTGCATGTCTGTGTAACATATCACTAGTATTACTTCTCGACATTGTACATTTCTTCCTATTCTGAAATTGAAAAAGGCACGCTTTCTGAAGTCTCAGTTGGCTAAACTGACATTAATATTGGAAATCCCAAGCAGCTTTCTGAAGGAACAAGAGTAGGAAACTAAACTGTGTAACATCTAAATAGAGACTTAGATGTAATGCTGATTGTTTTCATAAACACTGTCCACTTTGACACATCTTTGTCTAATTGGCTCCCCCTTATGCCTCTCCTGAAGGGAACCTTTTCTTCCCCTTCTGTACGGCTTTGCTCTTTTTTAAATTAGAAACACATCGTAACAGTGCTGAATGGCTTTCAGATTTAGTGAATAAAACAAAAAACAGGAATATGAAACTCATAAAGCACTGTCTGACAGCACAGAGAGAAGTTAAATCTAAATCAGGTTTTCAAGAAAATCACCAGAGAATCTCTCAATTTAAATTTTATTCGCAACGAATACCAGCTACCTACTCATAGCTCGTTAGCATTTTGACTTGTGCAGATGTTTGCAAGGACAATTGTGCACCAAAAGCACTGTGTTTTATTTCTGGTTACAGTTTCAGAAACTCTATAGTCATTTCTGATTAAAACATCCCCAAAATTCATGTTCGGGAAGAGATCATGTTTTAAAAACTGCAGATCCTGCAGTTGCCAGGATTTTTGGGTCTGTTGACTGAAAGAAGCTATGTGTGTCTGCAGTACATATCTGCAGGTTTTTTCCTAGCAAAGTGTTTTGCATATATGTAGCTTTAAGTCCTTGAGCAGGCTGATTAATATCTGTTTGTATGCTTGAAATGACACCCAAGCTTATAGGCTTTTTGGATGGGAATACAAATGGCATTTCTATGACATGAAGAGTTATTACTTTTTTTTTTTTTTTTTTTTTGACTACAAGTTAAAATGTCTCATTTTTAAATTTCTGAATGGAGCATGTAAATAAATCTGTTGGAAAGAGCCCAGAGAAACTCTTCACCAGCCTTTTCCTGCTGAAGCCCAGCAGCACTCCCTCTGCTCTGCCACGCCGTGCAATCCTGGATGGCAGCCGAAGGGGCTGTGACAGTGATCCTCAAAGTGCCACATATGGCACACAGGCTAAATGAAGTACTGTACATCTTTGTCCTGTCAGATGCTTTCTTTCAGAAACATGTCACCGGATCAAAGTCAAATATGTACTCTTAAGAAGGTTTTTTTTTTCCCCTGAATAGAACACCATATCGCATTAAGGAGCTCTGTAAGTTAAGGGATGATGACAGAATTTAGCAGTTCATACCCTTAGAGCAGCCTTGTGAGTAAAGGCAAGCTTTGGGACCTCTCCTATTCTATATGCCTGATCCTATACCTGTCAAATATGTTGTGTTAAGGGTGTCTGCAATTGGCCATGCCTCACTGACATTAAGCAAGGCTAACCCAAGGAGATGATAACATTTTGTATCTGTTTGAGAAGATTTAAATCTTCTCACTGCTGAGGGAGCTTACTAAAGCTAAAATGGATTTATCAGCAGGTACCAGAGAGGTTAAGTAAACTAATAGGTCTGCACACTTGTTTTAGCAGCTACCAGTCGTCTTCTTTTTTAAAAAATATGTCACAGGCAGGTATCTTCACTAATTTTACTTTTCCACTGGGCGCTGTACTGCTTTCATCTCCATCTGCCAATTCACCGAGGTCAGTCTGAAATTAATCCAAGTCAGTGTTATCGCCATCTTGAACAATGCTAATGAATTTTCCATTAGTAAGATTGCTACCAAAATACTACTGGTGAATGTTTTCTACATCACAAGACAGTCTGGAGGGAGATATGTATTCATCACCATGGAAACATGAAGTTCATTTTAAGTAGTTTTGAGTTTATTATTAAACCAGCTTCAGTCACGGCTGTTGGTTCTGTTGTGCAACTTGCTTTTCTTAACTGAAGGCACTTTGGACATAATCATGACTGGTTCTGAATCCTGTACCAAATAAGTCATTTAGCTCTGAAGAATTTCTACTTGTTGAGCTCACTCCTTTCATTCCAAGAGAGGACCCTATATATGTGGCCGATTTACTTCTCAAATACTTTGCCAGTTGTATTTCCCTTACCTTGAGAAAAATATGATAATTTCTATGTAATTTCTGGTGCTGAAGAAGTGACCTGTGTTGTAAGAGACAGATGGAAGTTTATGTGCATAAACTGTCACTTTTAGCTATTGGTAATACCATAATGATCGACTCCAACATGATTTCACCAAAATCATGGAGTGGTTAAGTTAAATTTCAGCATTACTACAGGAATAGCACTTGGCAGAGTCAGATTGTTCTCTTTTTATTATTTTTTTTTTTCTCCCTGCAGATTATTGCTTGTAGGAAGTTTAACTTGGTAAATGAAGAACAACTGGTTGACTGACAGTCAGGTGTACTAAAAGTTGTGTATAGAGATGTGTATCTTCGGTATTTGAAGTCACAGAAAAACAAAGTATACCTCAAAAAGTTGAATTTAATTGTGAAAAGTATGAGGAGGGTTTTTTAACTGAAAATCCATCTTGGTGTGTTTATAGCCATTAAGAATATAAGAAATAGAAAGGTAGATATGGGGCTTTGATAATGAGGCAGCCTCAGTACATATCTTTAAGATATTCAGACTCTTTTGAATGATCCCTTAGTATAACTCCGAGAAGTTGAAGGAGAGATTTCCATGCAACCACAGCTCCTTGATGGTTACATTGCTTACTCACTGCTGGCATCAGACAAATTCAGAGCAGAAACCTGAAAGGTGAAAGCCTTCATACTCTTCTCCCTAATCTTTTAATCTATTCATATTCTTTGACCCCCTGCATTAGGCCTCCATTATTAAATCCACCTGGGCATGGTAGATTGCTTTCCTCCCCAGATGAAGGAGGAGAGCTTCTTTATGAAAGTAAAGGTGAAGAGGACTGGTAAAAGAAAATAAGTGTTGTGTGTGAAGCCCCATAGAAGATTCTCTGATAACTGGGGCTTTTAGCTGGGGGGAGGTTGAGAGTGTCACTACAGGCTGGTGAACACCACCAGCTCAGGTTCATGCCCCCTCCTTAGTATGAGAAGCGTGTATGTTCCCATCAGTGCATTTATGGTGAGTGGTAGCAGGGGCTACTCAGCTTAAGCCTGAGTAGATGACAGTATGGTTCACATGAATACCCACTGCCAGAATTTTGCTTACCTCATACATCTGTAAAATAACACAGGAGAACTATAGGAAATGAAAAACATAGAAATAAACAAGTCGCAAGTATGTGGCTGGCAGTCCTAATGAGGGAAGCCAATCTACATTAAAAAGGACTTTTCTGCTTGTTTAGACAACATCACTTAACCCTGAACAAATATTTAGATACATTATATTCAGTGGTATTTCTTTTTTTTTAATGAATGGAGTTATTTGCATATCTATTTTGCTGAAGCTTGGTATTCTATTCTGTGGAAACATCCCCTTCTGCCACGAGTGAAATGCCTTTCACCGAGGCAGCAGCAGTACAGAACAGCTTTTTGTCCTAGGGTTCCTTTTCTGAAATTTGCTGGGTCATGTTTGCAGTCTCCCCTACAAAACTTGGTGCCAATAAATCTAATCCTTATTTCATTTGATAAACAGAAGTTGTAGTGCTACACGTCTCCGTATTTTGCACTTGGCTGGGAATCTGCCTTGCTCTTCTCCCGCCCTCACCCCTCCCTTCTGCAACTGTCGGGTTATATTTGAATGCCAAAAAAACAGAATTAGTTTTGCACATCAACGCTGACTTATAAGGCTATTTGAAGTTAAAGCTCTTTGCCAGTTTCCATTTTCTTCACAGTGTTCCCTTCCGCTTTGGGTTTGAAGAAGAAGAAGAAAAAAAAGAAAAAGTTTTTAACAAAACTTGATCTGTTTGAAACTGCAAAGTCCAGGCTGTCCTTCCTGTGCTACCACAGACAGCATGAGAAATGAAGGCTGAAGGGCTCGGCCGATTTCAGGAAAAAAATGCCCCAAAAAGGTCAGGAAGAAATGGGAGCCTTTTGATTTTGTGCTCCCCAGGTGATATTCAATAACTCTTTTGGTCTTTATACTGTAGGACGTAGGCTCATTTGCTCAATTTGGGGTGACAGCAGTGTGTTTTGTCAGAACATAGCTGGAGTTTTAAATGAGGACGGCATTCTGAGGCAGTAGGAAACATCCTTTATCTTAGCAACAGGAGGGCATGGAAATGCAAGTTTTTTTGGCAGCAGTAGTATAAATCTAGTGTTTTGGAGGGGCTGACCCGGGCTGTGTGGAAGGAGCGCTCAGCTTTCCTTTGACGGTGTGATTTCCTGCTCCACGGTGGAGAACTTGTCTGGACGGGGTCCTGAAGAAAGCCTACATCAATTACTTGAAAGGAAATCAACTCTGTCTCCAAATGCTTGGCAGCAGGAATATTCATTGTTAAGGGGTTATAAATATATATAAGTATACACGCACACAGACTAACAAACGCTCTTCCATTTTCAAGCATTTGCTGTTACAGTGACACCCACTACCCCTTGTACTTAAACTTCTGTCAGTGCTGCCATTGTGTAAGGCTTTTTCCAAGGGCCTTATAACTTCCCTAAAAAAATAATTCTTGGACTTCAACAGAAAATACAGGGTCTTAGCTTAGAAGTCTTATTTTCAGATAAAATAAGTTTAGTTATGTTTTTCAACACTTTCACATTGTCAGAAATAAATAAGAAGAAATCTCTTCTCAACTGAGAACATTAAATTTAATTTTTTTTTTCCTGGTTCACTGAGGTCAAGTATATTCTAATTTATTTCCCCTTGAATTTTTTTTCTTTCACGACACTGCCATGAATGTAAGCGTCTTTTGGTAGTTTAGAAAATATAAAAAATTATAAAGTGATACATCTTTGGAAAGCTGCTGCTGTGTAGTAACTCTTAAGCAGCTGTTACATCTTTTGTGTTAATAATCCTTAAATTAAAGAGTCATTAAGCACTCAGTTACATGATAGATCGTAATGGCTCAGTGTAAACCTATTGTGTAAATCTGTAGAGAGAAGCCTTTTGTTTGCGTAAAGCATAATTCTGAGCCAGAGGAGGGCCTAAATATGTATGTACATGGGACTTTCTAATGCCTCATCATGACTCATTAAAATTTGTTTTATAGAAAATTGATGCATTTCTGATTTTTATTCTTTCCTATTTAAGCAGAAAAAACACATACGGTCTTAATGTTTTTTGTGGTTCTTTGACCCTTTTGGATCAAAGCTCTACAACTTTTTTTTTTACTTTTTTTTCTCCTTTCCATAGTGCCCAGCACAGGGGGCTGGGACCTGGCTGTACTTTGTTTGTTGTATTGCCATACAAATGGAATATGCCACACCACAAAAGAAGAAAGAGGAGTGAAGTCACCCTGGAAGGAGGAAGGAGTGGAGTAGGCAACGCTCATATGGGATGTTTTGCTGGGAAATCACATGTGAAATGGAGGCAGGCCTCGAGCTGTGTGTTGGTGAGAGGTCCCCCCCGTGCTGGCAGGGTGGTGGCTCCTTGCCACGGTGGCTCTGTGCTCCCTTGGAGGGGACAAGTGACTAAGGGCACGTGTTGTGACGCGCTGTGTAGATCAGCACTTGTGTGCCTCAGCCTCGTGCCAGCAACCCGTCCTTGGCCTGGAGAGCCCAGCAGGAGCGTGGGGAGGTGTGTGCTGTGGCTGGCCAGGCCGGGGGAGGTGAGGCAGGGCTGTGGGAACATGCCAAATAACTCTGCCTGCCCCACCAAGTGGCCTCATTTCTGTGCGTTCCCTCCCATCTCATCCTCTCATACGTATTTTAAAATTGTCCCAGACTGTATATGCCTTGGAGAAAGATTAATTTTCAATGTAACACCCACAGAGAAATTCACGTCCAAAATATGCTCTTCTTGTGCCAAAAGAAGAACAATAAATGACTGGGAAGAAGGGAAAATACATTTCCAGACTAGAGAGAACCCTCCTGTCCTCCCCTAAGCAAAACCACATTGCTGTTGCTGTTTGGTTTCTGCAGATATTAGGAAGAGAAAATGTAATGGGTCTCACCAGTGTGGAGACTGGTGGTGGAGTGAGGGAAATGATGCACAGCTCTGCTTCAGGAATTTTGGAGTGATCTGAAAACACCTTGTGAAGGCAAGGGGTCAGTGCCTCAAGCAAGGAGCAGTGAATTGCCCAAGTAGGTTTGAGTTCAAGTCTTGTTGTTTGTTGGTCCTGAGAGCCCAAGGTGGACTGTAGCAGAAGCCAATTTCAACACTTGATGGAGAAAGGCACAGGATATGACTGTGGCAAGGCACAGAGCCTGGCACCAGGATGGAGTGTAGGAGTGATCTAGCTGCTGGGAAGGGCAGGGTCTTCCTGGCTCCTGCTTTTTCACGGTGCTTTCTGCTCTGGGGGCTTGCCCAGCCTGCCCTCCCAGCAGGGGTAGATCCTTGGGAGGATGGGCAGGGGTCTGCAGGAGCTGTCAGAGGAGAACCACCCTGCTTTGCAGAAAAGACTGGAGTGTGTCTGAAACTGGTTGCACTCTTCAAATCATTGTATGAAAAGGGATGGTTCCTGACCACCTCCACTATAACATTGGATATTAAGGAAGAGCAAACCAGGGAAGACATCTCTGGAGGTTTCAAAGTGGCAGAGCCAGGAATGGCAGCCACTTATCCTGACTTCCAGTTCCCTGCTTTCTTCCTGCTTGCTCCCTTCCCAGAGCACTGGTGAAGACAGAGAGAATTCTATAGAGTAGATCCAAACCTCATTTTTGGCCAGAATTGTGTAATGACAGCCTATCTGTAATATTTCCATTTTGCAGATATATCCATGTTCAAGACAGGATCAACATGGAATACTCATGGGATACTATTTTCTAGTATTTTCTTTTTCTTTTTCTTCTTTTTTTACTTTTTTTTTTTTTTTTTTTTTTTTTTTTTTTTTTTTTTAACTGGAAAAGGAAAACTTATTTGTTTTTTCTGTTTTACAGGGAGGTTTTTAACTGGTGATTGGGACTTTTTGGTGGTAGTTGTTATTTTTTTTCAGTATGCAGAGAAATGTTGTTTTTACCCAAGCATCTGTTTTAAGTTAGTTCTTGACTTAGTAAAAAAACTTCATTCATTACATGGACAAATTGCTGATATCCAAATATTTTATTTGATTAATTGACTGAAGGCAAACATTTTCTTCAAAATACTGCAGTTTTACTTTAAAAGAAGCACTACAAATTGTGAGTGGAGTTTGAATAATCAGAATGTTTAGTCAAGCAAACTTTCCATACATTTTATTAATATATTTATCACAAGTACAGTTTAGCTTACAGAGACTCTCTGTAATCATAATTTATGTAAATATTAATTTTATTTTCTGTAATACCTCTAAAGTAGTCACTTTTCTTGCCATTTGATGCTCTCTTCATTAGACTCTTAATTTCCACTTTGTTTTTCAAAAGGAGTTGTTGTGACTCCTTGAAAAGCATGAAATCTCTAAATTATGAAATCCAAGCACTTTCCTTTGAGCCCCTGACGCCGAGGAAACTATCTGAATACACAAAATTAGAAAAACATACACAGAATAGTTGTTTAAAATTCACAGCTGTCAACATGGAGTGTTTTGTGCGAGAGAAAGAATGTCGGGAAGGCTGAGTTCCCCAACTCTCCACAGATGGATTGGCTCTCCCTGCCTTCTCCCTGGGCATTGTCTGGAGGCTGCTGCAGGGATCCATTTGCATGGCAGCACAAAGCTCCTCTGTTGGAGCCCCTGCCCAGCACCTCCCCAGGCTTTCCCTCTAAAGGGGCCTTCCTGCCCACAGTGGCACAGTTTTTCCCGTGCTGCTCTTTAGGAACAGACAGAGATCTGGTGTTTTCAGAGGCTGCAGCTCAGAGTGCAGGTTTCAGTTAGAATGAAGCTGCTGGAAGATATGGGAGCTCTGAGTTTAAAGAGTTATTGAAGATAAGCTGTGTTGGAACAGCAGTGGTTGTTTATAGGAATAAAGTTATTGGGGGTATTAGGATTGCCAGCTTTTTATTTATGCTGTATGACATGACGGAAATGGTATCGCTGAACATCAAGTATCAGAATATGTAATTTTGTATGCTAATTATAGCCTGAGTTTTCCCACCAACACTGAGGAATATGCATTATTTATCATTTTATTCTGCTTCAAAAGTCATAAAGCACCTTTAAAAACAAACAACTGAATAAACCTGATTACAAATGTCTCTGAGAATCTGATCTATTATAATTAAATTTTTAGGTGGAAGTACAGCTATATTTTTTAAATATATATTATTTTCTAATAATAATAATTATAGTCAATTTTTCCTCTTCCTGCCTATTTCAGTAATATTCTGTGGCTTGTACAGCAATAGGGGCTCTGCACAGATTAAATCTAGGGCACTGGAATTACGTTCTGCAAATCTTAGGGTAGAAATTTGTAGAGAAACTGAGCTCTGCCTTCTCCCTTTTTTTTTGCAGAGACACCAACTTCTGTTACAATGGCCAAAGGTTTGTCAGCATTTCCAAAGGGCTGTTTTCAGAGATTTACACCTTGTTGTAGGCTGAAACTTGGCAAACAGGCTTGCATGCCTGAAGGGATTTAGTGTTTAACATGTCTGAATATTAACATGATTAAGCAAAAATTGGATGACTTTATTAAACATAACTTGATTAAAGGGTGATTAGTCATTTTTATGTTTGAGAATAATAGCCTTCTGCATTTGGTGCAGCAGAAAGGAGTTTTTGCTGCTCAAGGTTCTTTTGCTTTTGTTCAGAGCATATTTAGTTTCCAGCAGTGCATCCTGCATGCAGGGAGCAGAGCTTGAGCTCAGATTAAAACCTGACACAGGTATTTTTTACACATATATCACCCACTCATATGAAACCAATCCAAAGAGATTATTTGTATTTTTCAAGCCACAAGACTTGCCTAATATAGATAGATTTTCTCAAAAAGGAAAAGCATTTGCATGAGAGAAGTATTTTCCTCAGCTTGCAGATGCTTATGTAAATACACATAAACATCCACAGCGGTCACTTTGAGAAGTACAGCATTGAAGGGAGCAGAAGAAACAGCCCAGGCTGCTGCCTTGACCTCTGTACTGGGAACATTTTTCACTAAATAAAGTAAATTATGTTTGGTACTGCAGCAATTGACATTACTAGTGATGGTGCAGAAAAATAGCCATGTTCTCATGAAAATGGTTGGGGTTTTTTATCTGATGGCAAATTTGATCCATTTTAATCATATTATATTTTGCTCAGGATACTTGTGGACTGTGTGGCTCCTAGCTCAGTGATGGGAAGGGATGTTTTGCCATTAGCTTCAAGAGCACCGATCACGTGCTGCTTTTTTTGTTTTCAGCGCCAGGAGACAGATTTTAATAAAGATCTTCAGAGACATGGCAAAGCAACAACAAGTCAATACAAAACTTGAAAGACACTTACTCCCTTAAAATATGAAGTAGAAACTTTGCAGTTAAAGCCTAGTGAAATTATTTTTTCAGTGGTTAAAACCAGACTAATTTAGAATCTCAATCTCAAGAAATAAACAATGAAGCTAAGTAATTTAATAAAAGTAACTGCTGAGAAAGACACTATTGATAAATATTATCATTACATGTGCCATTGAATTTTAATTAGAATTTAGCTATCTTACATAGCAATTAACTCAAATGAGAATTCTACACAAACTGCTCTAGAAAAGGAGTGTTCATATATGCTAATGACTACTATGCGTGATTAAACATTGAGAAAATAAACTCCAAATGTATGCTAATAAATGGCAAAATTTACTGTGTAGAATTAATATCTAACAGAGGAATGGAGAGATGTTTCAAAGCATTTGTGTATATTGTTTAAGTCAGCACATTAAATTTCAAAACTTAGGGCCCTGCAAATGGTGTTGCTGCAGTTTCTCCCCTCACAGGAGAAGCTCTGCTGGGATAATGGAGCTACACCAGCACCTTCCCACCCTCAGTTTGGAAAGCTGTGCTCTCATGAAATTACTTGACCTTGGAAAATACAGGGGGTTTTTTTGTATTTCCCACTTAAAGGATGTATATATTTAATCCACTGTTATAATTTTCCAAAAAAATATTGGTGATCTTATTCCTGACTCTTTGTTGTATTTCAGATTGATTCCAAGAAATGTAAAGTCATAACTAATTTGTTCACATCCTGGTTTATTATTATAGGTGGCACTATCAGATTCTGATTAATTAAATGTTGATTACTTAGCCACGTCTGTCAAGAGCTGATACCAGACCTTATTTTTTGGTTTGTGTGTGGAGGTTTTTGCTTGCTGTAGACTCTCACTAAAGATGCTAAAATGTGAGGGGAGAGAGAATTGTACCCAAAAAAATCCGCTCTGCTCCTGCTCAGCAATAACCAAATTCTGCTCTGTTCAACAGGCAGAAAAAAAATTGCTATGCAGCTCTGTCATATATTTGCTTGAAGGAAGAGTTTAGTGAAGTGAAGCAAGGCTGGAATGACTGTTTTCTGATGTATGTTGGACAAGAAAAATTAATCTGTGCATGGTACTTGTTTTGGCTGTGCTTCAGAAGCCATCTCTTGTGATGTCACCTGTAAATAGCCAAGAACTTTGACATCGACTCTGTGTGAAGCTGTTTAAATAAGTGCCTCATTTATAGAATCCTGCTGCCTGCAAAATGGCTCCAATGGTGTTATCCTCACGCCTGAGGGGAAAGTTAAATAATGAAACCCCAAAGAGTTTCTAAGTGGGGAGAAGGGGCACAGGAGGAAGGAGGAAAAAAGGTAATCTCTGACAGTACAATCTCATTTTATCTCCAGATTGTATAGGACTCAGTTTTAACTATAGTTTAAAAAAATAGCATAAACCCAAAGAGACACAAAAGGTGTGTACTCACCATTTCTTACTTAATGTGCATATTTAAGTTGGTAGTTATACTTGAAACCTGAGACAACTCAAAATGAATGGATTGAGAAATACAGGTATAGTGCTCTGTATTCATGGAATGGTTTAAGCTGATTTTTCTGCAAAACAGTCTCAAGGGTTGTTAGATTTGAAGGAGTTTTTTTCTAGAAAGATATTTATAAATACAGTATCTCTAAAGAGATATTTATAAATATATGTGCATATAAATTTTACTCCAAGGCCGGTGCCTTTGTCTTCGTTTGCGGCTGTGAAAATTCTCACTGTAGCTCATCTACATTTATCCCAAGGAGGTTTTGGCCATAAACTCTTCTGTACAGATGCTCTTACACAATCCTGCTGTTAATGTGCAGAAAAATAGTAATTGTGTGCAACTAAGAATAGTATATTTTTGATCCTGTGTATTACAGCACTAATGTTCACTTCCCTTGGTCCCACCTGTATGTGCATTATTTAACAAAGTCCTAGTTCACTTAATTTGTTCAGTAAGTTTGGGGGAGAAAAAGAAGTGGATCTTTCTTATTTTGTTGTACAAAGCTTCTGGTTAGATCAAGTCATCCTTAGGGATAGGTTTTTGCCCTAATATGGGCAGCTCACTTAAATTTGTACACTTAAAATAGACATGTCCAAACCAATGATTTACAGACATGATTAATTGCTAAATTATCTTTCCTATAGATAAATACAGGTCCAAGAAATTTTGCTTGCATTTCTATTGTTCTTGATACAATTTTGATGGACTTTGTCAGTGGTTTTTTCCAATAAAGTCTTAAGGACTGACACTGAATTTCTAAATGTGTCAAGCAACCATTGTGGAAGAAAAACTTTTTTGTTATTATGGAACACATTCTGCTGTTAGCTGTGGTTTTAGAATGTTATCCCTTCAGTGTTAATTTTTTGATATGCTAAGAAAGTGTTTATTTGCCCCAGTTTCATTCATCAAGAACACAAAAGGTTTTCCAATGCAAGACCATTGCAGCCTGTTATCTAAAGTTTCATGCTCTGTAAGCAATAGAATTACCAGTGTGTACTTGCCAAGTAGCTTCAGAATGACAGTTTACAAGCATCAGGTCAAGTAATCAAAATGTTATAGCAGATATTTGCTACAAATGTAAATATATCAAGTATCTTTAATTGTGTTGTTTGCAGTTAAAGTAACCCAATGCCATCTTATCTGGAGGTTATCGTCTGAACATTTTGAGTAAAGCTATAATAATATTTATTTTTGTTTTATGTGATGAACAAGTCTTAAAACTAAATCTGGTGAATTAAGAGTTGTATTTCTGAGGAGCTAACTACCACTACTTGACTGCTGTTGTAAAACTTTATTAGGCAATACATCTGACCTCAAATTGGAAATTTGTGTTGGAACCAGTTTAGGGAATCATTATAGCTCTGTTGTTAATTTTATATTTGTCTAATAAAACACAGCAGGAAGTACATGACATGCGCTAAAGCAACTGATGGTAGCTGCTAGTCCTGGTTTTAACTACTGTTTCCTACCATGTACAGGATAGGAGAAAAATAAATAGAACTTAGTAAGAGAGATCACCTTTTTTTTTTTTTTTTTTTTACTAGAAAATTGCTGTTCTGTACTTTGTGGCTAATTCTAGGGAGGAGGTTAATATTGTTATTACCAAATATATATTTGTAATGAAAAAGGTGCATCACCACGATTTTAAAGATAAAGATGGGGTGGATATATTGTGTCATTTTCCAGACTCTATTAGGAGCACCATTCAGTTCCTAATGATGTTACCTGACCAGACTTTATTTTGGGGAATAAGCATGTTAAAAATGAGATAAAGGAAGGTAAAGGAAGAATGGCTATCAATGCAGTTGCAGAAGTGACAGAATCTGAAGAGAAAGTTTTGAAGGCTGAATATCATCAAATTAACTATGCCATAGAAATCCAATGCTAAAACACAGAATGAACTGGTAAATCATAATGGAGATCTAGTAACATAGGTTTGTTAATTATAGTATGTGGAGAGAGGACTACTGTAAATCCAGAATAAGACATACAGCATCAGTACTTAAAAACAGGAGAGGAGTAGAAGGGATTTGATAAACAGCTGGGTTTTGAGTCAGATCTCAGTAGTAAACCAATTTTTAAAACAATCATAAAGAAAACATGGTTGAAGGATTGAGTTAAATGCACACTAGGAAGTGTGAGTTTCCCTGTGGTAGAGCAAACCAACTTAACCTGATTTTTTTTTTTTTGGTGAAAAAATTAGTGGGTTTTTTTATTTCTTTTTGTACACAAAGGAAACGTACTGGATCTAATCTCTTTGTAATTTTGTAAAGCGTGGTATGTTGTCCCCTGAGAAGCATGGAGTGAAACTGGTGAGGATGAAAATTGGTACAGGCTTTGTAAGGTGAGAAAAGAATACTTTAATGATGGATGTGGGAAACATCAGGCCACTACTGAAGATCTGCAGCCATATGATGACAGGAATGGGAGGAAATAACACTGTCCAGTCCATATTTGGCCCCATGCTGCACATATCGCAATACTGGCTTGAGGTGGGTGTTTCTTTTTTGGGCTTCTTGCTCTTAGATAGCTTGGTTTGATCTTGGGGGGGCTTCAGCCTGCTCCAAGAAGGTGGGACAGGTTGGTTTCAAGGAAGCAGAATTCTTCCACAGAATTTTGTAACCTTCACACAATTCATCTCTGTATTTTCTCTCAAATTGTCAGTATTGACTACATTTGTCCTTTTCTTTAGAATGGTGTCCAGCACTGCTCAGTTAGAGCAGTGAACCATGATTTTTCTCTTTTGTGGGTGTTAAAAAAGAGTTACTGTACATTAGCGAGCTCTGGTTATGGCTTATCCTGAGCCATCTCTACATCGGTTCTTGTCCAGATTATCATCACTCTCATTTTAACAGCCCTTTGGCTCTTGTGGCTTGAGTGCTGTTTGGCTGCCATATTGATCACTAGAAAGAACCTCTCCATTCACACATTCACAGTTTGCTGCCTGCTTTCTCTGCATTTCCACTTTGTGCATGCTCAGCAGTCCTAAATACCACGGCTGTCTTCATTCATTAACTCCTTCCTTCAGTCATTCATTCTTGCAGACCCACAAGTGTAACTGAAGGTGCCAAGCCACACTGGATATGTTCTTCATAGAACCTCAGTCCATTTGAAATGGCTAATTTTTTATCAAATGAATCAATGCACAAACTTGGCAGTAGAAGAAATGTGGATTCTATTCTCACTTTAGCCTTTCTGAGGCCAGCAGGCAATATTAACAGAGCTTGTTTAATTTATGTTATTTACTAGAAGGCTTTCTTGTCCTTGTTGCTGTTTAGAAAATGGAGACACACACAAAAAAAAAAATAAGAGTGTTTGAAAGAATGCTCCATAAATTTTTCAGCTATTTTTGAGATTTTTGACTCATTTCTTTTTCATTTGTTCAGATTTAGTTCTATTTTTAAAAAGCTTGGTCTTTACACAAAGAAAAAAAAAAAGAAAGGGAGAAGGCAGAAGTGTACATTGACATACTAAGTGAAAAACCTCAAGAAAAATTACAGTAAATTAAAATTTATTTCCCAAGGGACAGAACATATTTCAGTGGGATGAGGGAAGAAACTAATAGACTTTCTATGAACAGCCATTTTTATTTAAAGAATAAGCTTTCAGGCAAATATAATTCTGCAGCCTCCTGAGAATAGCCTTTTTTCTTGTTAGGAATAATACCAATTAAAAAGTGCACAATTAAAAGCACTGAAAGTTTGTCAGTGTACATTTTCCATGGAGCTGTGCTTTCTATTATGCTGTTGCTTGCTTAACATGCTTTGTGGTGCTGGTCTTAGCAGGAGCTGCATCTGTGCTGCCAGTCTGCAGACAGTAATTAGTTAATGCTGCCAAACATAAACGAATTGTGTCTGCTAATCTAAAGCACTTCCTAACAAACCAAGCCTTTTGGGGGTATTTTACAATTTTCAAAGTATAAAATTTGGCATTCTGGGTTTTTCTCACCTGTTGCTTTCTCCTGAGTATATGTTTTGGAGGGGTGAAGGATTTTTTTTTTGTTCAAGTCCAGATCACATCCATGATCTTGCAAAGCACACTCAGACCAACAACACAACTGAGAAGGCAGTGCTGCAGAGGATGTGTGAGAGTGAGCAGGCAAATGAAGACAAGAACTTGAAATAGCTATGCTGCCTAAGAAGATGTAGAAGGAAATATTATGCCCAGGAAAGGGTTTGCAGGTTGGCATGTTCATCATGGACTGAGGAACAATTAGGGTATTTTTTCCAGGCATTACACTTTCACCCTCATCTTCTACTGACACTTTTGTGTAGGTGCTGTCTGTCTTCAGCTCAGCTCTGTTCAGCAGGGCTTGGCTGCCTCCTTGCCCCCTTCAGCCTCTTTTCCTGCTCCATAGTGTATAGTTACTTTTAATCCCTCACACTTTTTGAGTTGACAGCAGCCAT
Source organism: Urocynchramus pylzowi (assembly GCA_013397555.1). NCBI lineage: Eukaryota > Metazoa > Chordata > Aves > Passeriformes > Fringillidae > Urocynchramus > Urocynchramus pylzowi. Next base: position 483,411 of record VZRH01008009.1, read on the forward strand.
ACTGATATTAGATGAGTAGTTCTTAATCCACCCTAAGATCCATATCTGTTGTATTTCTTGGCCCTAAAGGGGCAATAATGGGTCTCTGCTTCAAAATCAGGGAATTTCATTTAGGGTGCAATACAACAGGGTACAGACAATTTTATGAAATTTACTTCAGTATTTAATTCTTATTCCTAAAGTTCCTTCCATTTTTCAAAGCACAGCTACTTGATCTGATTTATGATGGCAGAGTCAAGTTGTGGGGGCAAAAAAAGAGACATTTTCGTTCACTGTAACCAAATGGTTCTCAGTCGTTGAAAACTTCAGTTGCATTAACACTGAGGGTACCATCATTTTTCATAGATCTCCTTGAAAATCCATTTCTCACACACACATACACACAAAAGATGATTTCAACAAAGTTATATGTTTAGAAACTTGAATGAAAATACTCCATAGCTAATCTTGACAGTTCCAAGCTGGAGAAAAGCCAGGGCCCCAGAACAACACACAGTGAGTGCATTTGTAATAGAACCCAGAAATCAATACACATGACCAGATTTTCCAGTCCACCACGCTTGTTTTGCAAAGCCAGCAGAGGTCTGGACGGGAGCATTCCCCATGTCAAGGAGACTCTGATGGCCAGAAGCTGTTGATGCTGGCGGGGCTGCCTCGCATGCCAGTTGTCTTATCTCCTCACAGGGGAATGAGGGACAGCAGCAGGAGAGGAAAAGCTCTTGTGTCTTGTTTAACTGGAGATGTGCCCCACGGGGAGGGGGAGTGGTGGAGAAGCAGTCCCTGTATTAGGAAGATTCACGGAAAGCTTGAGATCCTCAGAAAGCTTTGTGAGGCGGTCGCTAGCATTCCTCCATGCTGGAATGACCCATGTGGATTTTTGCTTCCACATTGCTTTCCAAAGCTGACACATCTTGGCAGTAAAATCTGCTGACTTTTCTGAACATCCAGCTGCTGGAAGAGCTGCAGAATGGCTGCTGTGCATGCACTGACACAGTATTGTGTGAATTTGGGCAACACTGCATTTGACAGACTCATGGGGGTCAAGTGCTCACCTGGACTGCAGCCTTTCAGACTGACCAGAGTCTGAAGGGTCCCTATGCTGGCTCCCCTAGTTGCTCATATGCTGCCTAAATGTCTTGGGGAATGCTGAAGGTGGAGCTTTCATGAAAGAGGAGAAAATTTATACAATGACAAAGAGTTTGGAGAAAACACTCATGCAGAATGTAGCTCTTCTTTTTCATTTACTTGTCTAGACAACCAGGATGCTTTGCTTTGGACAGTGCAGTTTTGATGGATTTTAATCCCCAAGCTATTTTTGATTCCTGGTCACATTTATGACATATACAGTCAGCTTTTTTTTTCTCCTTTGAGATGCATGTATCCATAGACTTGAATGGGTGTAGGAAAGATAAATGGCTAAGGGAAAAGGAAATTAGCCTGAATGTTCTTAGAGCAGGAGCAAGGAGACTATATAAAGGCAGACTGTGTGACAGAGATAAAAACTAAATGAAAATTAGGGCTCAAGAGGAGGCCTGGCTGATGGGGGGAAGGAAGTCCAAATATTTTCAGATAATACCCAAAAGATGAAATGTAAAAAATGCTCCATTAAATCCTATTTCCCCCTTACTTTGATATTTTAATTTCCCATTTCACTTTCTTTCATAATTTCCTTCTACCATTCCAATGCTGCTCACTCTGTAGTGAAAACCTACTGTTGCAAATCATTTTCCCACAGACCCATCCTTTAGCCCAGAAATATTCAGTGTCTGTCCAGTTAGGTTTCGATACCTATCAGAATACAGAGCTGGCAGAAACGTTCACTTCCCTTTCTAAGATTGTAGCTGAAAGTTCAGTCAAAACAGTGAGAAGCATGTGCTCTTCAGAAATAAAATGGCAAAACTGGGATGTGCAAAATGCACACATACTTTACACATCATCATGCAGCACTTAAGTACCTCTACAAACAGCTTCCGTTGTTTAATTATTTTCATTTTGTTGCAGGTTTCTTATGCATAATGATAATTTGTCCACTCAGATTTATGTTATTGCAGGCTTCAGTCCAGCAAAGCACTTAAGCACTTGATTAACTTTAAGCACATAAGTAGTCCCATTGCTGGACTGGGGCCATAATAGAGGAAAAGAATGTTTCAGGAGAAATTGTGCTTTTCAGGGGGTAGGTGGGTGTGTTTTTTGTTTTGTTTAAAGTGTCAACAGCACAGTTTATTTAGCTGCCTTTTAGACAGTAATCTTATTAGTAAAATTGGCAGGATTAAGAGGCTATTAAACAAAATCTGTGTGTTTTCACATCAGTTAAAATCTGTACTGTATTCCCTTGGAATACAACAACTCTGTTGTGCAATAACTGGATTTTAATGTAACCACGTCACTTAAGATTGCATTAAAATACATTTATTAAATCATTTGGCTGCTCTAGACTGGTGGGTTGGAAGTTGAAAATGCAGAGAGGCTTTTCTGACTTTGAAAGAGTATTTTGCAGGATTTCTTGCAGTTTTCCTTCATCAATCAAACTGCATTTGTTTACCAGGGAACATGTAGTCAGTGTTAATTTTATGGACATTCTGCTGGGTCCAGAACGAAGCCATCTGTCCCCAAAGGTGGCTGGGGTGAGCAGTCTGTCCATCATGTGGGTGTACTCCAGACGGTGAGGACAATAGACGTCGTCAGAGTTTGGCTGCTTTGTTTTCTTATTGCAGAAAACTCACCACAGCAGTTCTGTCCCTCTATTTCCTGCATCTTATCACTTTCAGATATGCATTTTTACCATGAAAAAGCCACTAGTCAATAAAATTAATTTTATTTGTATGTGGAAACCACAGTGGTCTTAATGAAAAAAATAAAAAACTTTGTGAAAACCAAGAATTTAAAATCTGACAGCAAAACAAAGCAGGCACCAAAGTTTTAAAACTAAGAATAATAAAGTCTGCTCTGTCCCCTTAAAAATAAGCAAAATAAAATCTCCACAAGGAAGAAAGAGTGTCTCTAACTATGTCATACGCTTATTTGATAGAAAGGTTTCTGGTGCTAATAGAGTAAATAACCTGTTTGCTCAGAATTCACTTGCATTAACATTTCTGGCAGTGATTTCCTTTTCATGTTTGTTAAAACACAAAGCTTTATATAGGTGCTGCTGTGTTTGTACTAGAGATTCACTTACTCTGACAGCTGATATATTTGTAATTGTGGTAGAATCCTGGCTTCAGTGCTCGGCCCTGCTCCTTTGATATAAGCAGGTGACTCCTAACATTTATTGATGGTTTGGGGGATGGTTTGATGGAAAAAGTTGAATCATTGCAAAGTAATTCCTCAGGTCTTCTGAAGTTTATTATTGACTGCTTTGATCTTTGTTCTGCAGATGTAGAAATAACATTGCCTACAATCTGTAGCTGTTCTCTGTGCTTTTTCAACTAATTGTTTTGTGCATCTGACAAGATGCAAATTTACCCAGATATGTCTACAAAGAGGCTTCTCTCCTGCCTGCTCTTTTTTGTAGAGAATAAAACCCCGCTATTTTTACCTACTTCTAAAAATTGATCCTGAGTGTGTCTTATGACATGCCTGCCTGCCTTCACTGCTCCCAGACATCAGCAGCTGTGCTGCAGCATCCGTCCGGGCTGGCACGTGGGACTGAGCCATGAAGGAGAATAACTCAAGATGGAAAAGAGCATTCCAAAGTGGAGAATACCCCTGGCTGTACAGCAGACAAGGAGTGTCACACACACAAATGCATTTCTTACACAGTGACTAACAGGCTGGTGGGCACAGCATTGTGGTTACACAGACACACTCACTCTACCTTCTGAACCAGACAAACCTGGGCACCAGCAGCAGAGTAGCTGCAGTGGCCTGGAAGCTGGGGAAATACACAGATGGTCAGTTTGAGGTTAGTTCTGCAATACAGTAACTCTTAGCTGAGCTACTTAATTTTAAAAAGTGCCAATACCCCAATACTAGATAATTCAATTGATGAATTTTGAAAGCTAAGGACATTGGAAGCTTCTTCCTTACATATGGACTTAAGAGGTAAATAGCTTCTCAGCTTCCTCAAGTATCATTTTACCTTTCCATAGGCTGCTCCTCATGCCCTAATACATTTATACAACTCTTATTTGTGAGGAGAATGTTTCTGAATCCTCAGGAGAATCAGAACATCTCATCACTTTTTCATCCAAATTTAATTTAATTGCGTTGCTCAGGTTTTTTTGATGTTGGATCCTTTTCAGCAATCCTCTCTCTTAACAAAGCTGAATTTCCACTCGAATTTGATGTGAAAAATGCTTGAATAAGGAGTACCATGAAGACTCAGTTCTCATCCTTCTAAGTCATTAATAGTTATTAACTTGATTTCCAAAAGTGCTGAGCACCTAAAGCTCTTAGAAGAGATTAGCACAGGAACTGCTGATACTAAATTCCTTCTCTGGAGAGTACACACTCCCTCAAAGTCATTGAGAGGGGCTGGGCACAAGGAAACCACTTCCACTCTACTCTCCCCTTCCAAACTGCTCAGGGGCATGAGGAAGAGAGATGCAAGGACTGTCAACAGAGCAGGTGTGATTTCTTGCATACTGGGAAATCTGCAGAGGGGCTGTCACTCAGGCAGGGTGACTCTGATATCACTGATGGCCCTGCATGGTTCCCTGCACACCCTTTGGAACCTGGTGGCCCCTCACCCCTTATTCATGGTAGATCATAGCACAGCTCCATTCTTAGGGGTTAGGATGTATCTGTTCCTTCAAAAATAGGAAATACCAACCTTTAGCGTGACACCAAGGAGAAGTATTCCAGAAAGTTCTTGAATGTGTAGTTGGTAGTGGTACATTCTCCATGAAATATAAATTTCAAAATACGCTACTGGGTTTGGATGTGTAATAATGGTTGTTGCTGCTTATAGCCTGTAAATTGGGTTAGAGTTCAGAACTCTTTTGAGGATTTTGATGATATGACAAGACTGGCATCCTGACTGGTGGAATAAATGAAAAAAACTCACATTGGTTTTGTTTAGAACACAAAATTCATGTTGAATTCAGCAGTGGCAGAAATTTAGTGCATATCACAGGCTAGCTAAAATAGAAAAGCCAACCTCTTTTTGCTTATTTTAACTACAAATTCCATGCTGGATTTCCCTCCTTTTTTGTTGCTTGTTACACTTTTGCTAGTAATAAATTGGACCCATAAATAGCTACACCCCAAATTAAGTTAACTTCCAAAGGACTTTAATGTAATTTTCATCATAAATTTAGTTTTCAGAAGCTTGTTATAACGTAAAATATGTTTACCTATATAAACATGAATGTATGTATTCATACATATGTCTGTGCATATATATGTGCATAAAAGTATATAATGAACCTAGATATTAGGGGTTTCTCTTAGAAAAGAATGTCACAATATATTCAAGGCGCAGTAATGTATTACTTTTTTTATTGCTTTAAAAAGCCTTGAATTCTTGTAGAATATGGTCTAGTGGGTCAAACATCCCCTTTCCTCTCATTTATCAGCCTTTTGATCTTGTGTCAGGTCTAAATGTTGGCATACTCAGGCCATAACAGTGTGCTGCAAGATCACAAAAAGGCATAGTTATATCTTTAAAAACTTATGGGCATCCTGGTGCTACATCCCAGCATAGCTTAGCAGATGTGGTATTGAGTTCCCCCAAGTCTTCACTACCCCTTTGTCTATTATTTTTTTTATAGTTTTGTTCTGCATTCCTTCCACTCAACCTCAAGTGGATGGAAGCCTGTTAGTTTATTACTTACATATGTCTGCACCCTTTTACCTCAGCAGGGAAAGACAAAATATGGAGGAGGACTGTAGGTTTGGGATGGTCAGCTAATCCTTCCCCACCTTGAACTAATCGCCAGGCTGATGTGTTATTGTGCTGAGCTCTGTTCTCCAGCGCATTGCCAGTGGGGTTTCAATTTGTAGAAGCATAAACAGATACTAAAGTAAAAAGAATGGTGCAGTGATTTGTTAGCAGAGTTCAGATCAAATTATCACAGTGGTCCCCTGCTGACAGTCCTAACAATTACCTCCTTTTTCTTGGTCTTTCAAATGTTTTCTGTTTCACTTAGGTCTTGGTAAATAGTGTGCTTCTCACTGTGCTTTATTTATTTACCTACAAAAGGAAAAGAAATTGAAACTTCAGCTTTCATTCAAATGTCTGCATGCCTATACATTTTGTCCTAACTTAGATGTGTTAATAACTTTTTGTTTTCTTTTTTTTTTAAAAAAAAAAGTATATAGGAAAGGTAGCTAAAGATCAGCTTTCTAGTGCATACCTTTTTTTATAACATTTCTACCTCTTTTATAGCTTTGATCATGGCAGTACAGATCTTCTTGATATTTGAAAACTTTTTATTGAAAACTTTTTCTTGATATTTGAGAAAAACAGCTACTAAATAGGAAATGAATAGAATGTTGTATACATTAAACCATTATTAAGAGTTTATAGCACTTGAGTCCTATTTTGAAATCAAATTGGGTTCATGTCAGTAGATATGATTCCCTTTTTGCAGAATATAGTCAGTTGATGTTCTGTACAGGTTGTTTAGAATTAACTTAAACATTTGTTTCCACTCTTTTTTTTCCTCTTTCTTATTTTCAACTCCCGACTTTCAGTCCTGCAGAGTTACATTTGTCTGCTTCTTACAATTCTAGTGGGACTGATTTATCATCATTTGCTAACATATCTGTCTCAAAATCTGAGCTTTGATCAGCTTGTATTTTATAACTTACATCTGTTCTATGTTTAACCTTTTGTAATGCTGTTTCTCAAAAATATTATCTAGTTTAACAAAAGAATCATGTTAGTCTAAGCATTTTGTTAAACCTACCTAAAGGAAAACAAATCCTACATACCTGTCTATTTAGTTGTATTTTTGTTACTGTTTCATAGTCTCTTTTTCATTAAATCTATAAATCTGTCACACTAACTTCATCCCGTGGTTGCTGCTGAATTATAAACTTCACCTTCCTGTTCCTTCTCTACCTCTTCTTTCCCACAATTCCAGCTTGTGCTTTGCAGCAACACCACCAGCATTGTCCCTGCTCTGGCTGTTCACTGCTGCAGCACCCAGCTCCAGCTTACAAAAAGTAAATGTGGTGATTAAAAGTACTCCCACAGTGGGCTGCAGGGGACAGCAGGAAGCTTCTTGGCTTTCAATAAAATGACTAAAACTAAAAATTCCATCTGGGACTAACTGACATTAATCCTCCCACCGTGATGAGTCCTTGCAGTGAGATAGATGAATAGTGGGTTTGGTGAAGCACAGAGACACATCTGCATGTTCTGTTGGTAACTAATCTGTCTTCAAGAAAGGAGGTTTCATTTAAAAGGACTTACCTCCAGACTGGGTCTGTCTTGGGTCACACTGGGTAATACTGGGACAAGAGTGAGAGATGCATGAAGAAGCCTTTAGAAAGTTCTCAGCTGTTCCCCAGCTTCTAAATAAATGAACCTTGCCTAGCACTGAGCAGGCTACTAAAACTGATGAAATAAGGAAATGTTTTTCCTTGGAATTTTTTTGTCATCCTCTGATGTAAGGGGGGAAGTCAGCCCTGCTCTGCCTGGCCTCTGAGGCAAGCACAGCCATTGTGTAAGGGCCATCAGCAAGGTGACACTGCCCAGGGAGTCAGGGAGAAAGAACCTTGGTGCCAGAGCACCCTCTGACTTGTTCTGTGCACTAATGTGGCCACAGCAGTTGCCTGAAAATAGCCTCAGCCATTCTCCAGCAGCTAAGAAGCTTTGGAAGCCCTTCTGGCTAAGTCCACAGCCACAGATAGTAAATGCACAAACAGCTTGATCCTGACTATATTGGTGTCTGGATGAATCTGGCCTGAAGGCCCAATCAGAGAAGAAATACCTACAGAAATCTAAGTAATTCCAACTCACATGTCTTTCCAAAGCAGTAGACAATTTTAATACAAATGGAAATTTTATTGGCATAGGGGCTAAACTCAGTCTTGGTTTAAATGGATTCAGGGGAACTATACTTGCTTGTAGCAGAGCAAATTTTGGCTTCAGGAGTAAAGATATAAAGCACTGAGAAGCTATATATCTTGAGCCAGCAAGGACATTACAAAAGGCAGAAGGATAACTGGAATGACATCACTTCCTTCTAAAAGATTATAAGCTATGGAAAATGATTAGTTACTTTTGCTACAAATAGCTTAGAAAACTTGGGCAGGTATGTTGAGTGTATTGAGTGGATCAGTGACAACAAATACACCTGTGTAGTGATTAATTAGAAACAAAAACCAAAGCATGGTCTGTCAGAAAGTTGCATATATGGTATAACCAGTGTATTTGGAGTATGTTTGGATAACAGGAAAAAAAAAAAAAGTAGGATGACAGACAATAACAAGAACAGTTAATGAATGAAAAGCAGTAGTAGAGCTGGAATTGAATAAAAACATTTACTGCTCTTTGTCATTTGAGCCACTTCTTAAGAAAGGCATGCAGCACTGCCCCTGCCTGTAAGTAGGGAGATGAAGTGGCAAACCCAGGAACTGAATTTATTTTTTCTGGAACTCTTCCAGTACTGTAAATATAGGACTAAAGAGATGGCAGTTGACTATTCTCCTGTACCCAAATTCCTCTGCTATAAGTCTACACAGAAGATAGTAATCCTATTTCATTGGTTTTTATCCTGGGAACCTGTAAGATTTTGTTCTGTATGATTTAATCTCAGAAATCATACACTCTTGCCAAAATGTTAAAATTCGTACAAGGGAATACTTCTCTGGAGTTCCTATTTACTTCACCATTCTTTCTAAGAAGATGTAAATATTGAGATAATTATACCAGACAGAACAGAAACACACTGTTTTCCATTCTCAAATTGGCATTTAAAGGTGTTGAACATTTTACCTTATCTCTAGTAAGTTGCCTGGGTTAATTAATTTTTTTGTTTTGAATGTGCACCAGCTACAGGCATACCTGAACCTCATGTTCCTCAACAACAACCACAGCTGACTTGTGGTTTGCATGTTGGTTTTTAATTTGGTAGCATACCTTCACATGCAACTCCTTTGAAGAAGGAAATAGAGAAATACTGGCTAAAAGTTGCAGAATATATCTTTTGCTCAAAGGAGCTCACAAGACGTTAATCTTTGAAAAATGCAGAAGCCTATTAAAGATAAAAAACATAAACAAGTGTAAGGCACTTCTTAAAGTCTTTGACAAAGGTCTCAGGTGTAGAGGGGTTAAAGCGATATCTTGTTCCTCTAAATATTTCGACAGACAGACTTTTGATTGCATTATCTATTAAAAAAATTGCTTTGAACCTTCCGCCAATGCAGACCACTTGTGCTTTCTCAAACTAACAAAGGTTCGGTCAACAGATAAGAATTTCTGACCGTGGAAGGGCAGCTGCTTTCCTTTCATCTTTCTCCTGGTGTGTATATGAAATGTTTGCTTAGCCTGGCCCTGCTATCATGAGGACTTTTTTTTTTTCCTTAATCCTTCCTCTAATTTGAATCCTACACCCAGTCTGCAAATAAGACATGAAGAAAATTTAGATTTCAGCAGTGCAGGATAATCCTGCTGGATGCTGAGTACTTCAGCCCCAGTTCAGCACAATACCTAGTCTTATCTGACTATACATATGCTTATCTGTAAGCCTAAACTTAAGCATATGATTAAATGCTCTGATTGATTAGGACTAATGATCCTTGCTGAAGTACTAAGCCCTGTGAGAGAAGTTTGTTTTACAGGCAATTTTGCTGTTGTTTTTCTTCTATTGTTACTTGTCACCAGAGGAGATAATTAAGGAAGTGTTTGTTTTAAGAGCACCAGAGCAATTTCTGTATTTTTTTAAAATCTGATTCTTGAAAATTCACTTGTGACCAGCCTTGTGTTTATTAGTCTTTTATTACATATTTTTCTTCAAAAGCAAACACAATCTCTAGAAATAGTGCCAATGATATCCAGGTATGTCTCTCCCTTCTCAAGAAGCCTAATCTATGTGCAATGCTAATGAGAAAAATATTAAGACAAAATGCGTAAAATTGCTTTCTAGAGAGGTTCAATCTATATGTAAATGTAGGGTTGAATACAAGAGAACTGGCTAACAGTATCCTGAAGGAAAGATGGTATTCATGTAGACTGGATCATTATAAATGTATGCTTTCAGATGCTGCCTACTTTAACATGATATGGCTTCCTAATGAGAAAAAAATTTGGTCTTTGTTTTACTTCCTTCTTGCCTCTTTCATCCTGTCTCTCTCTCTCTCTCTCTCACATTTCATTTTAGCCAGCTAGGCCTGGTGGAGTGAGTAGTATTGTTAAATTGGGAAGTTTGAGTTGTTGATTCTTGTGTGACACCTGCAGAGGATGAGTGTAAGGCAGTAACAGGTCACCTAATGATTTATGAGATTTTGACTTCCAAAGATGTTAATAAGGATCACTTGTCATGCCATATGGCTTGGAACAGTGTGGAAATCAAAGCTTGAAGGATATGTTTGAACAGGGAAGAAACTGTCTTTCCTGCATGTTGCCTTCACGAGGGAGTTTCCTCAGGCAGACTGGGCAGGAGACTATCAAGTTCCCTCTGTGCCTTGCAGTGACAGTGCACTGCTGCTGCTTTGAGAACCAATTCCTGAACACCCAGTTCTGCAGCATCAGACTAGGAGACAGTAATGAGGGATAACAGCTTCTCACGTTTTAGCCACACGGAGAGGGAATTCTTCTGGACGGATTTGTTATGAGCAAAGTGTCTCACTGTATTGCCTGTGTCATGCTGACCACCACAGTAAAGCTTACAAAGAAAGGAGTGGAGGGAGTTTGGAGACATGTGAAGGACAAGGCAGCAGTCAAACCTTACATTTTCTGAGGGCTGAGGGGATCTATTTTCCCTTGCAGGATTCCATTAAATTTTCTTAGCATTAAACTGCAAGTATTTTAAGCTACTGCCCTCTGGAAGAGAAGCCATGTGCTTTCATGACACTCAAACTTTGATCCTAAGTTGCTGTAAAGCTCCAGTTCAGCAAAATGCTTGTGTGTGCTTGATTTTAAATACATGAATACTTACAGTGACAGAATGGTCAAGAGCAGCATGAAGTCTACTTTGCTTCACAGCTAAGCCAGTATGTAACTTATGAGTAGGTTGTATTATCAGTCTAGGGCACCTATTTCTATACAACCCTGCCTTGGAAATGCCTTCCCTGGAACTGGTGGGATTTAAGTGCATACTTATTTTAGGAAGAGCAGGGGAAAGAATGAATATGCTTGGTTTATATGCAGTTTATCTTCTGGTGGCCTAAATAACTTCTCACATCCTTATTCAAATTCTAAGGCTGTTTAAATGTTTTTCCTTTCCAAGACTTTTCTGGAAACACTCTGTTGTTTCATAAAGACATTCTGCTGTGACTTTCAGATTTTTTTATCATCTATGCAATTAACTGAATAATGGCTGAGGTCCTCTTTTCTCATCATTTATTGACTCAGGAACTTTTGTGCATCTTGTGTAAAAACACATTGCTCCAATGTCTTGCACATAAAAGTCTATGTGTGGCTATTTCCCAGATTTTTATAAATAATGAAATCTGAGATAATTCTTTCAATATTGAAAATTTGTATTATTCAAAGACAAAATCGCTAGCAGGGAGTTCAGAGGGAATGCAGGTCATCTTGTGCTGCTGACTCTGACATCTGTGGATGACCACCTCTGTGACAGATGGGCCTGGACTTTTTCACAGGGGTAAATTTGGAATAATAGTCCTGATCTGGTACCAGTGGAACCAACAACAGCTTGGTAATTCACTTCAGACCATGCAGAATCACGAACAATTGAAAAAAAAATAAAAATTAGGAAACCCAAATGTTTTAGAATTAGGTCTCAAAACAAAATTATTTCAGTGTTTTTTGGGTTTTTTTTGGTTTTTTTTTTTGGGTTTTTTTTGTTTTGTTTCTTTGGTTTTTGGTGGGATTTTTTTTGGTTTGGGTTTTTTTTTGGGTTGGGTTTTTTTGTGGGTTTTTTTGTTTGTTTGTTTTTTGTTTTCTTTGGTGGGTTTTTTTTTGTTTTTTGGGTTTTTTTTAATTATCCTTTGGTACCACTACGCTTTATCTGTAAGGAAGCTAAAAGATGTGCCATAGCTTTCTTTGCATATTTTCCTTCACAGTGATTTTTTCATAGGAAAAATTAATGTTTGTGACTTAGATTTATCTGTTGCCAAGGCTAGTGTTGATGATATAGCATGGCTGTTATCTGCCATGTAAGGGGATTCTGCTGTTTATGTGTCAACAGCAACTGCAAGCCCTGTAGCCTGATTTCCCATATTACACAGGTCACAGAATTTGATGAGGGTCACAGGAGGGACCCCATAATAGCTCTATGTATACAGAAGCAAAATACCAAGGGGAAAAATTATCATTGAGACTATTAGTCAAGAGTGTGTTGAGCTCATGCTGTTGTTTCGATTGCTTAACGCATGGCTGTACCAGCAGGTGTGGAGTTCCAGAGATGGTAAACCTTTAGGAAAGGATTGGGTGGGGGTGCTGTCTCTCTAGGGTTTGTAACTCACTTTATAAATCCCCACCCACACAGTGGTACATGGTCCATTTAATCACAGTGGGAAAATGTGAAATGCTGCCATTATTACCTCCAGACTTGTTGCATTTACTCACCAAGTCATGCATGCTCTCCCTAAGTGTTAGTGTTTGAAATAAGTTTAATTTCCACAATCACAAGACAGCATTTTGTTACTTTTGCAGCTTTTCAGTTGCTGAGATGCATTTTGATTATACTGATCAAAGAGTCATTGAGCATTGGAAGTTCATATTGGCTGTGATTGTGCCTGACGTATTTTGCACTATGTCATGTCTAACTCTTTGTGATGATTAAACATTCATTTGCACCGACCGGGGGGGAGCCTGACAGTCTTACATCATAAAGCACTTTATTCAGTGCAAATTAGGATTCAGTACGCTCCTCTGTGGGGGATTTTCCCACTAATGACATATGTAAATAGCACTCATTCATTCTAATATTAAGGGGAAAGGTACAGAAGCATGCAGATCTCCTAATGAATCTGTGTTATACCTCAGATGAAAGGAAAACAAAGTGTTTTTCAGATGTTAATTTTGTTATCTGCACACACTGTGCTCTCCTCTACCCCCCCAAAGTTGAGATACACAGAATCAGATTTATGGAGCCTTTATGTTCACAAAGCGGTTTGTCAGAGAGGTACCCATGCATGCACACTTTCTGTGACAATATGGAATCCCTTCCTTCCATGAAGAAAAGGAAGAAATACAACCATATTATTCAAATGCAAGCCCTAATATATTGGGCCCTTCTTTGTGTGCATGTAAAACTTTTTGCCTGTTTTGGCTATAGCAGCATAACACACAGTTTTGGCTTACAAAGCCCCCTGGCTTTTGTCACTGTGCTATACTGGTATTTTTATGGCAGCATGCTCATATGCAATGTAAGAGGTGGACTTTTCCTTGAGTCGGTAGCCCTTGTTCTTTACCCTGTCTTGGATTTATTTCATAACATTAATGTGCTTGGTTTTAAGAGAGCCACAGCAGAAATATTTGGGTCTTAATGTTTTGTGGCCAAGTTTTGTTCATTTTCTTTGGCATTTCATTCCTGGAGGCCTTTCTTTAGGTTTATTTTCCCATGGGCTTCCACAGAGCAAGGGCCCCAGGGTGGCACCTCCCAGCTCTCTGCTCAGCCCCACCTGTGCCTGGGCAGCTCCAGGTCAGGGCCTCGTCTCATCAGGACTTAACAACGTGCTTGGCAAAGTCAGCAGCAAAACTGTTTTGGCTGCATTGGGCAAAAATAAGCCCCAATCCCCCCAATGACTGTGTTGCTCCCCAGCTGTGCTGAGGCAGCCCATCAGTGAGAGAAGGGGATGCCCCTGAGAGAGGGGGACACTCCTGACTCTTATTTATTTCACCTCAAACTCTTTTGGTCTGTGTGAGCTTTGCCATTTCCTTCTTGTGAATTGGAGAAAAGCAATACGTTCACTTTGAATAAAAGATTTTTTTCTCCTTTCTCTTTTAGCCAAGACTTAAATGTTTGCATTAATAAAAATAAGGGACAACCAGCAGCTTAGTGCTGTTTAACCACTATAGGCAGAGTAGTTGTGAATGATGCTCTTTTATTTTTTTGCTGTGAGGAGTGAGTGGTGTTCTTCAAATCTGTGTTGAGCTAAACTCGATGCAGACGTTGGCTGTAAATGGGTCAGGCAGTCATTGAAGTGAGCACTTGGCCACATTTGTGCTAACTCTAGTATTTTTGGTGTTTGCCAGAGGAAAAAGAATTCTAATTTCTATCAGTCTAAATTGTGCTGGGCAGCATTATCAGCTGGAAAGACCCCTCTGATTTGACAGGCACCACTGTATGATGATTAATTACTACTCAGCTTCATTGGACTTTTCTAATTTCCTTTTGCCACTAGCTGTAGGCAACAAGCGATAAGTACTGCTCTTATTATTTTGTGCAAAGGAAAATGTCTATTACTGCTCTGTCCTACAAGTAATCAGAATAAAAAGACAGCTGATCGGAAAACCTGTGAGGATCATTCTGTCTTTATTTATCCCACCCTTGCTTTATTCCTGTGCTGCTTCTGCACAGAAGTTGTTTTACACAGTTGCCTGTCAAAATAAGAAGATAAAATCATAAGCTCTATCAAAGTAGTTGACATTTTGAAATTTGTATAATGATTTCATGGGAATTAATCCTCAATCTCCAAATAAATCCTTCTCAAAATGCTAATATAACTAGGATTCTTATACCACAGAGTGTAAAACAATTCTTAATCTTCCTTTTCTATTTTACCATAAATTTATTACATTAGTAGGCTGTCTTGTTGAGAAAAATTATAGCATTATTGCCAAGTGCAAGAAGAGTAAGTACTTTACATAACACATTATAATAATGATTTTATTGAGACACTGAATGCTCTGAAGTATACCAAGAAGAAGGTATGCTACTAAGAACTTGTCAAGGACTTCACTGCTAGAGATAAAAATCGATGCTGGCAACTCTTAAATCTTTGTTCTAAAGAATCTTTTCAAATCATTAGGCAAATTCCAGTGAATTAATTCCAGGAGAGCCATCTGAGTTTCTTCTACACATTTAAGAGATGCCATAGAATTTACTTTCAGGGTGAGATATTAAATGCACACTTGCTAACAGCATAGCATGTCTGCACAATGTGTGGGAATGCTGGGCCAGGGTAGAGGTGTGTATCTTTGTAGTAAAGTTATGTGCTGTCTGGACAAATTACCTAAAGATGCAACTTCTTACCTGTAGGTTTAGCTGGAGCTTCAGCTTAAAAGCTCCCTGGGTCACATCTGACAGGGCTGGATGTCCTTATCTGCACCAGGTCTCTTTTCAGAATGTTTTCCCACTTAGGGATTTAGCAATAAATGGAACCCTTGATTCTAAATTCTGCACCACCCTAGAAGAGGGACCTACCTAATCTGTTTCAGATGCACCCAAATGTTACTCTACTTTTTATACTACTTTTGTGAAAGGATCGAATATTGATACACAAGAGAAGACACTTGAAAAGTCTTCAAGGGAATTGCATTTATCCTTTTTCTGTAAGACTTGTTCTGGGTGATTCAAAAAGTTTCCTTCTGATTAGGTCCTTCCTGCAGTTTTTGCACACAGTTAGAACCTCAGGTGTTTACATGGTCAGATCTGCACAGCTTCCACAGAGGGAGTCAGGGGACATGTGTGAAGCTACGGTTGTTTTAGGTTTTGGTTCTGTTTTCAAACTGAAATTAAAGATGTTAGCAAGATTCCCCTCTTCAAAAAAAAAAAAAACAAGCAAACAAAAAAAACCTCCAAAATTATAAACCACTTGCTTTGAGACTTGAAATAGTGTGGGAGGCTCTTGTCCTGAGGCATCTCCCATCAAGAGTGCACAGCACTTATTCAGGCCATCCTTTCTCAGGATGTAAATTCCAGGCCTAATGCAGTCTTTGTAAATATGGATGGCCTTTGTGTGGAAGATATATACTGCTAGCAAGGGGGAGAGAAGGCATATTTGCATGCAACTTTCACATCTGCTGCTGAACCCAAGAGCCTGATTAGTATCTGCATTCCTTTCCCCAAATAAACAGAGAACCAAATGGCTTGCAGAGCTCCTGAAAGCCTCTTCCTCTGTCCACAGCCCTTTCTAGCCTCTTCCTTAGGCCTCTGCAGGGTGGCATTCAATGACTCCTGAGATGACAAGACAAGAGGTGCCACGTACATCTGCTTTTCTCTGGTCACTACAGGGACAGAAACTGAGCTCTGGACAGAAGGGCTGGGAAATGATGTCAAGGTGGCTGATCCAGAGCAAAAATTCCAGACCACTGACAGGGAGCTGGTTTGGCTAGCACATGCCCAGCATACCGTTGATTCAGGACATTGACCAGAGTTATTTTTTTCCCAGATGTCATTACTTTCATTTTTGTTTTGCAGCCAATAAAAGTAAATGTATTGGCAATGTATGGTCAGCATAGATGCCAGTGCTGTTTTGCTTGACACAACCACAGCGTTGTTATTCACTGTAAAGTGCTTGTGATATTGTTACCAGACTGGTAGCACTGCTGTAATAGGGACTTCATGTAGTTAATCTAAAAGGGGCTGGATTATATTCTTTCCTCCCACTTTATCCCCTTCAGAATCTGGTGGTTATTGTTCTCTTGGTTTAGGGTAGCCCACTCTCATCAGGAAGGAACAAGGAGCTGAGTGTTTCACTTGAGAAAAGTATTGTAGTTCAGACCCCTGTACTACAGTGAAAAATACCTTGCATGACTGTTGAAATTATATATTCTTATTGGTAGCAAATCAGAGGTTAATGAATATCTCAACAGGTATTGTGAAGCACTCTTTACCTGCTGATGTTTCCAGTGGAAATACCATATTCTGGACCTGGCTGCAGTACAAAGCAGAGCATACTCCTCCAGCAGCTGTAATTGTGGTATCCTGTTCCATCATTATAATCTGAATAGGATAGCACATTCAGAGTTTGTTCATTCATTTAAAATAATAATAACTGCTTTGTAGAGATCTGGGTGACTGAGGTACATATATACATTAAAGAGCTTATCTTGGGGTCATCAACAGCTATTAAGCAAACTGGCTTCTTTTAGCAAATAAGATGGAACATTCATCTAGTGTTGACAGACATAAATTTTCTCCTGTGTTCATGGATGAGTCACTGTGCAGTTTTGTCTTGCCATCTGTATCTTTGTATACTTAAACAAGGTTGGGTGTGTTCCAGAGAAGTGTCAAAAAGCAACACCAAGCACAGTGATAACAAGACAGGCAAAATTTCTGCATCCCTTTGACAAAAGGGTCTGCCCCAAGTACTAACAGTTCCCACAGGGGGTGGGAAGTGGGAATCTGTCCTGCCTGCCTCGCAGGGCTCTGCAGCTGCAGGAGAGGAGATGTGCTGCTCTAACACCTCAGGGGCCCCAGGGAGGTTATGGCTCCTGCAGGCACAAGGACTTGTGTTTCTTCAAGTGCAGTGTTGGTCTTGGCACCACCAGGACCTGCTACTGCTGCTGTTGAAACATCCTCCTGAGGTTCAATGAGTTCATAGTGTTCAAGGTCAGGCAGAGAATAACACCATGTCAGAAATAAGAAAAAGAAGGTAGGCTCTATTCCTGGTGATGCCTTCCAGACTGTTTTGCTGTTTTATCAATATTTTAATAGATTCAAAAATATTCTCCTTTACTATGCATAAAAGTAGGATCTTTCAGCTCTTTCTAGGATATTGCTTCTGGTTTTCTACACAGCTATTTGCCACAAACCTTATTTTCCTGGTGATCAGTAAAATAGTGTATGTTGTAGTCTTATTGATGTAAAAGGATAAAAAGCATCCTCAAATTAACTGCTCTTTAGGGAAAAAGAAATAAAACCACATCTTGCTAGGTGTACTGGAGAAACAGGAATTCTCAATATTATTATTTATTTGAAGTGAATTACTTTTGAAATACATGGTACTCCAGTAAAACCGATGCAATATATTTTTGTCATAATATAATTATAAGTATAGAGTTTATTCATTTAATTCAGAATACTTCTGAAAGTGAAATATATAATGGTGCAACTGCTTTGTTCTTTTTCTAATAAAAGGTAGGAGCTTTTGAGTGTTATTAGACTGAGATAAGCTAGGCTTCTGTATAGCACAATTTTGTATGTCTCAACTAGCAAAAGCCTTTGAAGTCCTATGAATCTTTCTGCTTGTTAATTCTTCCATTTGTTTGATTTTTGGTACAAAGAAAATGAAAGAATATGATGAGATTATGGCATTTTAAGTCAATATTTATTAAAAAATCAATCTCGATGAAAATCTGCCCATCCCTCTAATTAGATGAGGCAACTTGAGGTTGATTTTTAATTGCAAAAGTAATTACACGGAGCAGATAGCCAGTGACATTTGATTATCTAGGTGATTGATTAAAAAGCCTAGCTCACAGAGCAGATTGTCAGCCAGGGGAATCGAGACAAAAGAGCAAATTAAAAAAGTTGTCCTGTTAGTAATCACAAAATTCAAGGATGAAATTACAAAGCTAAACACCTCCAATCCACGTCATCTTCGTCACTCAACTAACTGTCTGCAGCATGCCTGAGCTCAAAAAGGGGTGATAAAGAAATGGATTACTTTTAAAAGGATGAAGTAGTCAGGAAATATAAAAATAAAAGAGCAAAAGCACTGCTGAGAATAGGGACTTCAACCACACAAGCAAAGAAATAAAAATGTCTCTGAATTGTGACAGTTCAATTTCCCTATGCTCTTATGAAAGCTCATTAAAACCAAGCAGGGTTAGTCAAATTAAATATGTTGGGTAGCAAAATATGTGTTTAGTGACAAATCTTAATGATTATTTAAGAATCTAGTCACAGTGATCCCTTTTTCCTCCAATATATGTATTTTACAGTGGATATTCACATAGTTTTCTAATATTTTGAATTTATTTAATATAATTTTAACTGATTGCAGGCTGTAACTGAAATGGGTACCACTGATACCTTTAAGAAATGAATGTTATAAAATGTTCATGAAATTCGTATATGAGGCAATCTGAATAAAGCAGAAAACAGAATGAAAATTGTGTTTGCTTATAATATCCCATTTTGTGTTTAGGTTTATGATGATTGCCTCCTTGGGCTGAGCTGTTCTTGTAAGTTGGTCCAATGAGTTGATGAGCTACAAATGTAGCATGTGACATCTCTGTGTGAGGCTGGAGGGTGAGACTAGATGGTCTTTAAGGTCCCTTCCAGCCCTTTAAGGTCCCTTCCAGCCTTTCTGTGATTCTGTGACTCTAAGAAATTGTAAAACAGATCCTTACACCTGGTTATGCTATTTGTAGCATGATGTACAGAGTCCTTCCATTGACTCTGGAGGCTTTGTATCAAGTTCAGCGTGTGACTTTTTCTACTTTTTCTTTTTTTTTTTTTTTCTCTTGTGTTTTATCTGAATTATCAGATTGTTTTGGCCAAATAGTCTTCAGCAGAATAACTCCAGGCAGCTCAAAATGGTATTTAAGCCTGAAACTCATTTATGAACAATAACTGCATTTTCTGAAACACCACATGACTTCTTGGTATCACTTTCCTGTCATTAAAACAAATGTCTGTCATTTTCTATACCTCTGATACCTGAAAAGTTGTGCCATAGCAAGGGCTGAGATTGAACAGCAAATAATTTCAGTTAATGAAACCAGAAAATATGCAGAGAATTTTAGAATCTATTTTATTGAAATAAAATAACCCAGTAGAGAGAAGAAAGTGAAGTGAAATTTTTAAAGCATCCCATCTAAGGTCAATTAATGTAAAGCCCATCAGGGTCCTTGAGAGTTCAGCTGCTGCCAACTGGTAGCAAGTGGTGGCTTCACTATGGAGGGTGTCAGCTTCAGATCCTTCATCTGCTGTCTAGAAGTCAGTCAGTGAAATCTTTGTGATCCAGTTATTAATTCCATGGAAACAATCTGGTTTCCTTTTCCTTTAGTGTTGTCATTGAGAAAAAAGATATGATTTCTAGACTGTTGGATTTGTTAAATGCTCGCTCTGTATTGTTCTCTTTTGAGGCTCTACTACCTGTCGCCCATCAAAATGTAATCTGACAGAGTAAAAAAAAAATTCAATTTTTCAAAGGTGCTACTTGGATTACAACACTGTGTAGGTCTCCAGGTTCCTGATAGGCCTTTTGCATAAAAGCACAAGAACATTGAAAGAGAGATGGATATAGACCTCAGTGTGTTTCTAGATCCCTAACTCAGAAAAACCCCAACCAACAAACCAAAAACACACCAAACCTCAAAACCAACCCCCCCCCCCAAAAAAAAAAAAAAAAACCCAAAAACAAAAAAACAATCCACAAA
>VZRH01008009.1:503812-521415 GCA_013397555.1 Urocynchramus pylzowi
CCACAAACAAAACAAAAATCCCGGACAACAACAACAACAAAAACCCCGCAAAAAATGCAGGAAAGTCAAATTATTAAACAATGACAGGGTTGAGTGCTTTGAAAATACATAGTTGCTCAAGAGAGTAATTTGAACAGCCATAGAAGACTGGTCTCCATTTACAGTGCAACAAAAGGTGTGAGGCTGTGCAGCTTTGTAAACATTGCCACAAGAGTCTGGGTTTCTCTTTCAGCATTTTGAGGAGTTGGGGTGAAAACAGCAGAAATAATTTTCTACAAGAGCTAATGCCTTTTCATTTAAACAAGAAAATATTTTAAAAATTACAGATTTTGGTAACTTGAATGTTTTCTGCAGACAATCTCATCTCCCTGCTGTTTCTGAGACTCAAAGCAAAATCACCAAATAAACTCAATCTTGCCTTTTAGAGCTCTATTAAGTGTAATACTAATACTTCCATTTATGATATTTAGAGTTGATGTATCACTATAGACAGTGTCTTTCTTTGCAAGTGTAATATTTTTTTACATGATTGTATTTACAGTTGTCTCTTTTTCTCACATGGAAGCCACTTCACAAAAATGGAGTTTTGCGTTGTATAGTCATGGAACCCTCATCCCAGTTTTCCAAAACAGCTGTTTTGGGTGATCTAATGTCTGTGTATTTTTCTGATCAGTTTTCTGTCCTTCTGAGTCTGAGTACTTCTATTTTTGCCTTTGCCTGCATTAAACAAGAAATTCAGATGTTGGTAATTAACTGGAGTTCCCCTGCTGCCAGACCAAATTCAGTTCCAAAAAGCCCTGTATATTGCTACTTCTGCATTTGTTAACAATGTCCAGACAACAGGTCTGCAATTAGATTCCCATCTGTTATGCTGAGCATTTAGCATAGCCAATGGATGCAAATGAACTTGGGTCCCTCAGTGGAGTGGATCCTTAACTAGCAGTATTATATTTGATAAGAAATTTAGCAGCTCATGATAAGGAAGAAGATGAGACTTTAATAATACAGCAGCTCTAAAATGTTCAAATGAAAAAGTAAAATAGTGTTTCCACGTATGATGAAATAGTGTGTGGTGGCTTTGCATGGTTTTCCACATATGATGGTTTTTCCAACAAATCAGAAAATATATTAAAATATTGCACTGTTTTCCTCAATGTCTAGAATGCTGCATTAGAGATTAAGGGGAGAAGTTCTAGCTTTAAATGTTAGGTATAGTGTTTACTGCATAAAGTAGTGCTTCATGATTATATAAATGTTAGAATTCTGCACCAATTATTTTTTGAGACTCTTAAAGGAATGCTTCAAAATGTCAAATATTGCAGGATAAAATGGAGGAGACAGAGGGATGCATTTTTAGAAATTCTTGTGTTTAATCTCAGTGCAATTTTGTATCAGTTCTAACGGCGTTATAATAAGGGATAATCCTACCAAGTCCATAGGCTGTGTGTTGGAGGATTAGCTAAAGCTTGCATATTTAAATGTTTCATTTTCTACTGGTATGTCTGTAAAATAGACAGTAAAACCCACTTAAACTAATACCTGTTGAAGGGCTAAAACAGTACGGAAAAAAACCGTAGCGGAAACTCAGATTTTCTTTGAGTATTAATTGTATTACGCATTTGCCTTTTCAGAATTTGTAAATTAAAAAGTAAATGTTATATATAGCATATGAAGATAAAGTTTCAAGGGCTTTTTTTCTTATACATTAAAAATATAATAATTCTAATGTAAAATGATTTTGTATTTTATAATAATTTATTTAAAATAATTTATTTATGGCTCAGAAAAAAACAAAATTCTAAACTAATATTAAAAAGATACCTTTGTAAAGTCATACTTGCAATTATTTTGGTGCCTTAGCAAAGCAGGAAAATGGGGTTTGGTGCAGTTTATTACATATAGAATTCAAATTTACACAGATTAGTTTTTATTATGGTTTCTTTTTTCTCCTTGGGTAGTCAAAATGAGCATTTCTAATGGTGGTGGGACTTTTTTCAGCTGGAGTTTTGTCATAGTTGTAAATGGGGTCTGGACTGCCCTCCAAATTTCTTAGCAGAGCAAGCACTATGGTGACAGAGAGAATCCCAAAGGTACAAAAACAATTGTTGATATTAGAATTTAAGTTTAAAAAAATCTTTCTAAGGTAATCATCAACATATTGTTTCTGGGTTTGGGATTTCCCTGTTCTCCTTGCCAGATGTAATGAGATGGTCCATGGCCCCAAGATCTTTACATCCCAAGGGCTGAGGAGACCTGTTTAAGAGCACAGAGCACCAGCCTGGCAGTGTAAAAATGGGCAAGTTCATATTTCATCTTCTCAGTGCAGAGCAATGCACTGGCCACCATTTGCACCAGTGAAGCACATTCTTCCTTCATAAAACAACCTGGCTTTCCCAGTATACATCTTTTCCCAGAAAGGTTTTGAGCAATCAGTGTCCTGTTGGTTCACAGCTAGAGCCTTCCTTTACCAGGGGGGTCTGGTAAGTCTCTTTATGGCTAAAGATTCTGAGAGTGGCACTGCTGTGGGGAGGAGATGGAGCTTTGTTGCTGCTGGTGGACTCATGAGCAGTGTCAGCAGGGCAATGCTGCCCTCCCTGTGTGGGCACTGCTCTCTTTACTTGTGTGCTTGGGGCGAGATGGAAATGTGCCCACTGGAAGGATGTGCCCTGCACTGCAGAACTAGCTACATCTTATGCATTGAATGGAAGTGAATGGATTTGGAGATTATTTTGGGGTGAGGGGGTTCCTTTCAAGAAACATCGCATCCATTTGTTTCAGTTTAGCCAGCAGTGTGGGATTGCTCAGGATGAGATGTATGCTGCTTGTCACCAGGACAAAAGTGCAGATCTTTGCCTCTGTGGGATCTGACTTTTCAGGGTCTGACAGAAGATGTGCGGGATCAGAATTTCCTGCCAGACAAGCTGTTGGTTCAAGTGTACTACAGACAGGGTGGGAGCTTGTGATTGCCTGGTCCACAGCCTGCTAATCTTCCAGATTAGTCTATGTTTTCTCCCCCGGGGGCTAGCAGGCCATCAGCAGAAAGCAAGAGCAATCCGTTGCTCTTTCACTGACAATAAACAGAGAGTGACAGCAGCTAGAAACCTTGTGGCAGTGCTATAGAGATCTGGGAGTGTGTGTGGGTATGGTGTTTCAGTCAGTCACATTTTTCTTGCTCTTAAACAGAAAATTATTCGTATTCACAGGTGGTGGACAAACTGTGTATGGGAAGAAGGGACTGCAAGAGCATAGGTGCACAAAGAGGTTCTCCCAGCAGGAAAATTTTGTTCTGCTGCTTCTTTGCTTGGTTTATGCTTATTCTGTGATGCCATTAGCACCTCTCCCTAGCAGCAAACTGGGGCCATCCTCTGGTTCTTGTGCCTTAAGGAAGCTTTGGTTTAAGTGGACACATGTGATGAGGCATAGCTCGAAGGGCTCAGGCCAGTACCATGTGCTGAGGTGCTCAAACAGCTGGTGCTGAAGAGGTTCAAGCATGGGGAGTCTCTACTGTCAGCTGGTGCAAAGGGCCAGGGGCAGGAGGGAAGGTTTTGCCCTGATGGTGGCTGTAGGACTGGGGCAGGAGGGAAGGCTTTGCCCTGATGGTGGCTGTAGGGCCGGGGCAGGAGGGAAGGTTTTGCTCTGATGGTGGCTGTAGGACTGGGGCAGGAGGGAAGGCTTTGCCCTGATGGTGGTTGTAGGGCCGGGGCAGGAGGGAAGGCTTTGCCCTGATGGTGGCTGTAGACCACAAAGGGCAGCAAGTTTCTCCACCAGCTCACATGCTGCCCCATTAGCCAATGGTCAGGGGTATGGGCATGGCTGAGAGCTTGGGCACCTCTGGGCTTGCAATGGGAGCCTTGCCACACCTAACAACCTTCAAATGATGCTGCTTTTGCCTTCTAAATCAGAAAGTGGCAGTTCCTCACCACCCTAAACACCGTACTTTCTCCAGTTCTCTTTCTGTGCATCACTTTGCTTGTTTATAAGATTGGTCTTAAGTGCAGAAGCCTCTTCTACTGACAGTAGTTTATGGCTGGGACTGCCTCAGTACAAGTGACAATTAGCTACTTAATCTGCATGTTTTCCAGTAGTGTTTTCTTACCATGTATGACCACTAGTTTCACACTCTTGATTTCTTTTTTTCAAATTTGTCTTCCACAGATTCTTCTTTGATAACTTTGTGTTATTTAATGATTGTGGGTTTTTTTTTTTTTTTTTTTTTTTTTTTTTATTTTTAGGGCTTTTCACCTTTGATAATAAGCACCTTAAGCTTTCCAGTGCAATGCCTACCAACTCCCTTCTTTCTTATTTCACTTGCATTGTGACTACCTGGAGGTAGGTCTAATAACAGGAGCACAGCATCAATGTCAGCATTCAGGTAAGGAAATTAACCTAATAATTGTCTCCTAAATGTGTTCTTTCATTAGCAGCTAGTGGGGGCGAGGGGCAGAGGACGTTTAACTTGCACAGTGATCACATTTGCATTAGCATAGAAAACCATTACTTCAGTAGGTTATAGATAATCCTACTGATAGCATTTAACCAGCCTAATTTTTCTAATGAAAAAAGATAATGATGAGATAACAAAAACTGGTCAACAGAACTTATTTAATGAACACCAACTAATCATCCTGGCTAGAGTTTCTTGGAAGAAGTGCAGACAATTTTCACTCCACTCCCGCTGGAGATATACCTGCCAGCCCTTTGGAATCTGTTCTTTACCTTTATTCTTTTGCTTGTTTTGTGGCATGGAAGACAGCTTGGTTTTTAGTATTAATTTGTTATTGCATATCCTCCTGATTGCTTTCTGCCATAAGGGTTGTGTCCACAATGATGACAAAAAAGTGATTGCAGCCTTTTTAGATGTGGCTGAGTAACATTTGGATGGGCAGATCAAAGACTGGTAGCAATCCAGCTGTTTTGGGGTGAGGTGTGTGTTACAAAATGTGCTCACCTGAGGAAGCACTGGAGTGCTGAGCTGTACTGGGTTCTGTGTGCTGCTCACCATGGGCTGCCCTTGGGCCAGCAAATGTGCAGCTGGCTCAGGTGTAGCCAAGCACCTTTGTTACTGCCCTGGCTGCCATGTAAATACACTCTTGGTGAGCTGAGCTGCTCTGTTTCTGGCATACAGCCTGGCCCTCTACAGATTGATCCTAATGGAGTTGACTTTTGTGTGTTTGAAGTCTGGTTTGCTGCTTCCTAGGGCAGGGGCTGTAGCTGTCATCTTGGTCATCCTCACAGCTTTGCCTTGTCTGTCTTTCCTCTCGAAAGCGTAGTCTGAACCCCTTTGTTAATACAGTGTTTCTTTTTTTTCCTCTCTGAGTATAAGATGCTGACATTTTTTAAACCATTTAGTGTTGTGGAGGCAGGAGCAGAGACCATGGGATACATTAGTTACACCTTCAATAGTTTTGATAGCAAAACTGCCATTCTGAATAGGCTGTGCCTCGACACAGCAAACATTTCCAGTATCAAGCTCAGCTGTGGGGGCACTTCAGGCTGTATTGGATCAACACTGTTTTCGTTTGGTGGGAGGTTGTCTCCAAGCACCCATTTGCAGTTGGATTTGTTCAGTCTTTGTGAAGTCAGTATTTTTCTCTACTGTGGGAGGCTTCTTCAGGACAAAGTGTGTGTTTTTTTGATGGTCTGCTCCATGATCTCCATTTGTGACCATGTGGTTGCACACCAAGAGAAGAGGGGAATGCTGATGACAGCATTTGGCTCTCTCCACTCTCTGTGGCCCCACTTCAGACTGCCCAGGGAGCCTGAAACACAACATAAATGGTGCTGCATGTTAGTCACCTGTATTAAAGGCAATTACTGTGATCCTTGCAGGTACTGCAGCCTTCCTGCACACTGGTGTGTACTATAACTGTAGCACATTATCATGCTAATCATTATTATTATTTTCCTCTATATATAGTCAAAAATAATCTAATTGTTATAAAACAGAGTTAGAATGGAAGACAGTTAAGCTAAACACAGGAAGTCATAAGAGCCATAAGAATAATGCTGGTTCCTGGCCTCAATGAAAGGGAAAAAAAGTGAATGTTTTTGCTTTTCTGATATATTCTTTGCCCTTTGATAGCCCCTATCTTGTTGACAAAGAGGAAGAAAGCTTCTCCATCACTAGTTGCTTATTATTGTTAAACTACTATTGAAGCACACTTGAAATTCATTTAATATCTCTTTCACATTTTCTGTCACATAGGGAATCAATATTTAAGCGAGACTGTCACCTCCAGAAGTAACCCACAGAACCACCTTCCCTCAAATACTTTTCACATTAAGTGTTGCCCCCTGACACGTACCCTTTTCCCAGCCCCACCCCGCCCCGGCTCCGCTGGTCTGTGGTCAAAGTGTTAGGCAACAGTTTTTATTAACTGTAATAACAATATTGCAGGGATGGCCAATTTAAACTGAAGTCCAAGCACAGCCCTGCATTTCACAGCTGATTCATATTGACGAGCGCTGCTTACCCTGTGAACTGTGAGCTGCTGGAATGAGCAAGGCAGCTGCGGTTTTCTTTCAAGTTCCAGGATCCAAAGGCAGCAGTAATTGTTTTTGAAATGTTTCTTTTTATTCTTATTAAATAAGCTCATTGTATACGTTGAAACCTGGATCATTCCTGCTCTGATTTGCTTCCCTTTTCCCTGCCAGGCCGAAGCGCAGAAGCAGTGTGTGTGTTTTGGATTGCTTCTAAGCCATAATAAAAATATCCTTTCTGCAGGGAAAGGGTGCCATCGCTGCCATTTCCTCAGATATGTGTAGTCCATAATTAGTTGGGATTTTCAACTCAGAGTGCTAAATGGAAGAGACAGGGAGAACAAGAAACCCAACAAAATAACTCAATTTTTATTTAAGCAAACATAAAAGTGCAGAAATATGTTAGTCATATATCATGACAGATTCTAGCCCAGACTAATTCAGTTCTTCATGTGTGTATTGGCATAGGGAATCAAAGAGTGTTTGAAAAGATGTGCTTACAAAGTAAGGCACTTTACCAACTGTCAGGAACCGCCTTGAAACGCATCCTTACCTCTAGATAGTATTTACCTTGAGGATGTACACTGTATATGCTCTCTTCAGCTTAAAGGCCCCAGGCTTGAGTAGCAGCAGTTACTGTATCTTCCAAAAACCCCTTGTAAATTATCACATATGTGCCTTGCAGCACCAGGCTGTTTGCTCAGCAGGCAAACACAATGCAGCAGCATTATTAAATTTCCATGAAGTTTACCAAATTTGCAGGATCAGTAGGGTGGACCCAACAGGGAAGCTTTCCTACTGCCTACAGCACCTTTAAAGCAGCTGATGGTGCTGCTGATACTTTGCATTCTGCAGTTACTCTACTGCTGCAGCCATCTACTTAATCTCCACAGCAAAGATTAGTTTATTCGATTAAGTCTGTTCCCTATAGACCGTCCCTGTAGCTCCTTGGAAGGCATCAAGACTGTGTGTCTCCAACCTTTTACCAGCTAAAAAAGATTCAATAAAGTAATCTTTTCCCCCTCCTTTTATATGATTGGAAAATAAATTGAAAATGAATTTCAGTTATTGCTTGTGTTTTAAATATGAGATAAAGGTCAGCCCCCTCTAGCTATCTCCATAGATGGAGATTAACATGAGCATGTTCCATTATAAAATCATATAGCCATTTTGTAAATCTGTCAAGTCATCTACAAATATATAATTAGTCTGTTAGATTTTGAAATCAATAAACAAGGACTTTTTAGTGCTGTGCCTAGAAAGCTTTGCTAGAGAGTGCTTTAGGCATAGGAGTCCAAATAGCAAAACATTTGCACTGTATACATGATGCTGCTCTCTGAATGTTTGGATGTCGAAGGTTAATTGAAAATTAGGTGTAGGTGTGTGCTTTTTTATTACATTTTTTAACTCTAAAACCTCTTGTAAATTAATAAATTAAGAAAATAAAGCCATTTTAAAGTTGGATTTTTTTTTTTTAATAAAAGCAGAGTGTCAAAGAGTAAATGTTCAAAGTGTAAACTTCCCATTTTTCTTTTCATAGTTGGCTCCAGTGAGATGGTGACTGTGAATGTTTGTAAGGCAACATCCATAGACATATTTATACAAGGCATGTGTTCACCGTTTGTCATCACTGTCACAGAACATGATTTCCCGGGTCAGAAAATTGACTTCAAAGCTTGACCCTGAAGATTTGACTTGCCTGTTTGCTTATTCTGGTTCAAGATGTGATGTCAAAAGCTGTCCTATTAGTGGCACCTTTTCACATTTAGTTTGCTCAGGTTGATAATAATGATACTGGAAGGACCGCATTTTGATGTTGAAAGAGGGGAAGGAGCACTGCTGAAATTGATGGTGTTGACAGTAGGAGGTGAGATTGGGAAAAGATATATTAAAATGTGGATATTATTTTAAGTGACAACATTCCTTTGTTAGAATGCTATGTGTCATCATGAAATTAAATTTGTTGGTGTATCCTGTTCCTAAATGAAGAGTATATTTTTCATACCATATAGACACTGTTTATATACCAGTTGCAAATATATACATATGTATGGTTTGAATGCAATTTTTGAAGTGCATTAATTAAAATACGCTTATTAGAATGGATGACATTGTTTCTTTTAGTGATTTTAGTGCTGAATTTTGATATGCATAAATTCATTGGCTCTAAAGTCTATTTGCTTTATAAATAGGCTCATATAATTTTATCTCCAGGTCCCAAAATCAGAACTGCTATCATTCATCTCCTGGTTATGTTAGTGTGGCATTGTTACAAGTTGTTAAATATACATAGGGCCCTGTCAGAATCCAGGGATCTCAAAGAATAAAAAAATTTCAAAACTAGATTATTGAAACACTTAACGAGAAGACACTGTGGCAGGATAAATGTCAAATCAATAACTTAATGCTCATGATTGAGTATCCTGGGTTTTAACTAATGATTACCTGTTTATTGATCTACCTTTTGACACCAAAGTCAGAAATACTGTGATACTCTTTACTTAAAAAAAAACCAAAACAATTGCAAGGAAAAGGATTTTCATGCAATATAACATCTACATCAGTGACGATTTCCATAGCATGCTGATAGCTTGATATGGTTCAATTTACTTGTGTTGTTTGCAGCTAGTGAAGTTAAAATAGATGGGCCTCCCATTTTAATATGACCTCATATCAGTTAATTTATATTAGGTCATATCTCAAAGTTTCCAAGGTACTTAGCTGGCATAGACCTCAGTGGAATGTAAATCAGACAGTGTGTAAGGTCATCACAGAGGAGAATTGCAACCATGAGCCTTGCTTAGGGTGCACAGCCCTGAACTCCTTTGTTGGATGTTAATAGCTTTCACTTGTCAATTTAGAACACTTACTATTAATAATAATAATTTCATTTCCTGTGTTTGCTTGTTTTTATAATTTTACACCGACTAGTTCTCACTTTTAATTTTTTTTCTCCTTTTATCTCACCATTGTAGCTGATACAAAATTGCCATTCCATTAAAATCCAGCATTTATAGAGTTGTCCATTTCTTCCCTAAGCACTCGTGGGTTGAGATCCTTTTGTGCTATCAGGTAAAAACTGCAGCTGCCTCTGTGTAGTGCTTGGCACTTTTTTAGGTGTGAGGCAGTCTGGGTAGAGGTGATGATGCTGTTGGGGGTTCTGAAAGCTTCTAAGGTAACAAGTGCAATTTCAGTCTTAAGAATCAAGTTATGTTGATTTTTTGGCTATTTTGTTTTTTCATTTCTTGAGAAATGTTCCAACACACATTATTGTGTTTTGGTTGCTCTTTTGTTTTGTTGTTGTTGTTGTTAATTTGTACAGTTTGTATAAGATTAGCTTTCTTTCTCAAAGCACCAGTGGTGTCTGTTCAACCTAGCAGTGGAACAAATGGAGTTCCTGGTAAAGGGAAGAGGAGAGACAAACTGGTTGACAAGTCACATTGTAGTCAGGGTAAAGAAGTGATGCTCACCTGTGAAATAGTCAAATTCTGCCAGCTTTGCTTGGAAGTACATTCCCATCTCACAGATAAAAATACTTCAGTAGATGAATATGGATTTCACAACTTGACCTAGTGGACAGGCATCATCAAACTGGTAGGGGGTTGATGGAGTTAAATTTGACTAGTGGTCTCCTTTTCTTTGAGGTGGCTGCTTAGCCTGAGTAAAAATTATATAATAACATAATGTAATCTAAATCAAGATAACTACTCAGGAATATGTTAATTCAGAATGATATCTCTTGCTGCTTAGCTTGTTTGCTTGTACAAATTTATATATACAAGTTCACTGAGAAGCCCAGAGTGCTTGAGTACTTCATTTCTTGCCTAAAAACTGAAGTGAAACTGAATCACAGTCAATTGTCTTGATTGCATTCATTTAAAAAAAAAATCATTTGACTAAGAATGTTACTTGAACTGCAAACAGTAAATGCCCAATCTTCGTGTTGTTTGCTTCAGCCGTCTCTTTTCAAATGTACAAAAAACTCCGACACCTTTCCAATAAAGATGGGTTTGGGGCAGGGGGGAAGAGGAGAGGAAATATGTAGAACTGAATGAGTAAAAAACTCAGGTGTGACATACACATATCAGTGGTAATTAGAGAATTTTGTCTTCAAGAAAAGTGACCTTCAAAAACTAAACAAGTCAACTTCAAAAACTAAACAAGTCCTGAATGAGCTGCTGACTGCGATGCATCTCTGACTGAATGGTTGAGCACATTTTTAAGCACTCTTCTTGGTTAAATAGTTCACGAGCTCTTCCCCCCTCCCTTTTTTCTTTTTTTCAACTCCCCCTGAACAGAGTTGGTTGGTCAAGTTGATCTCTTGTTTGAAATTCAATCAAGGGCATTAAAGTGTAAACCAGTTGGAAAAACAAATTGCTTAGGGAAATAATTTGCTTAAACAACAACAAACAAGCACTGGTAATCTTCTTACAGAAATTAATGAAGGGAAAACCCCCTCAGCTTGGGTGGATAATGATCCTTAGCTATCATGTAACAAGCCTAGAAGGTTTAGGGAGAAGGTGAAAATTAAGAAAGCTGGATTAAACTGAATTTCCAAAAGAACAAAGGAAATTCAGGATAAAGATCAGTTCTCCCACTTTGAGATTGAAAAGTACTTCTGAACTGGAAAGAGCCTAATCCTTCATGCAAATCTGATTTAAAGTTAAGTTTTCATCTTGGAATGGTTTTTATTTCTACCATATAGCTAATAAATTAAATACTTAAAAATAATTCAGACAACTATCTTGTTAACAGACACTTTACACAATGAAAGCTTTTTCATCAGGTAGAGCTATAAAACTGGTAAATGTGAAAAAAAGAATTACCTTTATCTTCTTGTGATTGTCTTTAATGCTTATTCTTTACTAATTAATCTCTTCAAATTATTTAACCACAAAATTGAGATCTCTTCACATTAGGGCCTACCCCAGAGGATATTCATGAGGGACTTCCTGATTACTCAACAAAATTTAATTAGTTTTCTCAGTACCTTCATGTTTATCTTTTAATAATGATAGGAGCTACCTTCACTTCTACTGAGAAATTAAACTTCCATTTCAGTTAGTTCTCACTGAAACAAATAAGCTGCTGATTTATTTATTATGTCATATATATTTTACTTTAAAAACGTAAATAGGTATTTCAGTAAAAGTTTTTAATTATCCTATTTCTGTTTAGTTTTGGAAAAGATCATTGAACACAGCAGTTAATTATCTCTTCCTCCACAAAAAAAGAAAAAAAAAAAAAAGAATAAGTGCTCAAGTTGTCTTCTGTCTTTTCCCTTATCTTAAGGCTTATCATTGCTCAAGGTTTGTTTTAAGTCAGTGGGGTGCTGAAAAGCAAAGTGATGGAAATACGTGTTTTTTAACTGTTAGGACAGGTGGAACATTTCTGTCAAAATATCACATGAAAGCTTTACTAATTAAATGAAAAAGAGGTATTTGGGGATCTGTGCTCTGTCTCTAGGTGGACCCTGGGGGAAGCCAGTTGGCAGTCCTCACCCACCTCATCTCAATCCTAATGCAGTGGAAGTTGTAGGTGGATGTTCGTTTAGGCTCCAAGCCCATAAACACTTACAGGCACACTCAGATTTATGGGACAATTTGCAGTGCATCAAGTTAACTGCATACCTAGGCATGCCTTCGCAGGAGTGGGGCAGTGCTTTGTCTAGTCTTACATAGTTCACACGTTTTCAGAGGAATGGTGACATCAGGAGGTGTAAGAATTTCAGGATACTTATTCAACAGGTCTGAAAGATATTACACATGGTGTGAAGCCTGCTGAAAAATGTCATTTAATCTTGAGGGACGAGGGGTACAGAGCAGGGGAATATTGCCTTTAAAATCAGAGCAGTAATAATTACTTTGAAGTTTTGTGCTTTGCCATTAAGCCTGATGTCCTCCTTTCGCGGAATTTCTCCTGGCCTATTCTCAAATACATTTAAAGTGTTAGGTAATATGAAGTCAGTGAAGCTAGTGAAACTTTAAAGTTCTTAGAGACTGATTGTTTTACATTTCAGTCTAGATTAGATCAGACTGAGCAGAAGTCACTTCATATGAAATATCCTCGAGTGTGTAATCGTTTGATTTAATTTTGTAGCCTCCATCTAGAATTTAAGTGAGAAGAGTGAAATAAGAAGTCCTTCACATTCGCTTCATTGAATCTCTTTTCATGGCTTATAATAATTCCTTATATGAACAGATATACAGGAAATTGTACACTCTTTGAAAGCTTGAGTAGCTGTCTAAAATATTCCAGTTAAAATCTGTTTATTCCTTTTACTTCTAAAAGAACTTTAAAAAGTGTTAGAAAGAATTTTTAAAATTATGCTTAAAATAATGATCATATCAGTGTTCACACAGTTTTTGAAAAAAAAAAAAATCAAGCTTCCAAACAGCAGATCTCTCAAGTATGAAAAAAATATGCCTTCAACATAGCATTTTTAAATAACTGTTTCCCTTTCAGCCATATTAATATAGGAATAAAACTATACCAAACCATGTTTTTTTAAAATTATAATATTTACAGTCCTTATCTGGTTCCTGTATCTATAATCTTGAGCATTTCCTAGTCTGTAGGGCAGATACAGAATATCCCTGCCCAGTAGGGCAATGCAGTCCGGGACCTGGAGCACAGAGAGTCTCAAGTCCTGATCCTCAAAGATTTTTAGGTGCTTAATACATTTCTTACAAAACAATAGAATTCTTACTTATTTTCATTGAGAGTTAGAAGTTTAACAGGAGTATGTTTTCTAACCACATTTGAGTATCTTGACCTAAATGATCATGGTATTTTTATAGAATAGTAATTTTAATTTGGTTTTCCAAATCTTAGCCTCGATGCTTTAGTTACTGGGCCACTCTTTCCTGTAGCCATGCTCCTGCAGATTAAGCCCAA
This sequence comes from Urocynchramus pylzowi, assembly GCA_013397555.1. Taxonomy (NCBI): domain Eukaryota; kingdom Metazoa; phylum Chordata; class Aves; order Passeriformes; family Fringillidae; genus Urocynchramus; species Urocynchramus pylzowi. The sequence continues at coordinate 517,190 of VZRH01008009.1, forward strand.
ATACTACTGCAAAATAGATGAAATTAAGATACAAAATATGTTCATGGTTAGTGGTGCAAATGTCCCTGGTACCCATAAAATGGTGTACCTTGTATTTTCTGATTTGTTTCAGTGTCTAACAAAATCTAGGCATGTAGCAAGAGGCCATCCTAATAAAAATGAATACATTCATCCAAATAGTGCCTGGCCAAGTCCAATTCCTAATAATTTTGAATTCAATGTCAACAGCTTTGAAAATAAAAGAGATAATAGTTCAAAGATTTTTGGACAGAAAGATGAGGTAAATTTAGTAGCATCTGTTCATCTTAGAAGTTTTCTAGCACAATTGTTAACAGGTTAGTGGGATCCTCTTCGGCATTTGTGACAGTAATACATGCCAAGAGAAACTGTTAAGAAAAGAAAAAAACCTGTGGATTCTTTTTTGGGGAAGAGACCTAGTCTAAGATGCTTGTAAGTTAAAGATACAAGGGACTCCATTTAGCAGCCCATATCACTTAGATGCTGCTAGCTACATCTTTCAGCTTGTTCTTTGCCAGCTTAAAGTTCTGCATTAAAAATGTGTGTGTGTATGTATATATTACATCTAGGAATTGTTGCAACAAAATTGGCATACTGGGGACTCTGTTTACAGAACTTCAGAGTTGCCCACCTGCTAAAGGACAGAGTTGTTGTGCATTCATGGAGTTTGGGCTGTTCTTCAGCAGCCAAGACTTCCTGAAAAGTGGGAAATGTTGGCTCTTACAATTCACTCACAGCAGGGAATGTTTTCATACTCATTTTATTGAAACTACAAAGCACAAGGAGGTCTTGGCTTTGAGAAACAATCCCAGTACTCCAGAGGTCCAAAAGTAGGAGTGATAGCAAGAAATAACATAAGTTCTAATAAATGTTTTGTATGCTGGTGGCTCAAGTTTAGGAGGAGCTAAAATCATCAAAGATAATTTACTCGTATTGTGAGAGTCTCACCAAAAGGCCTCCAGATTTCTATAAGAATCCTCTGTCTAGTTTAGCAGGAACTCCTGGGTGATTCCTGAAAGTGCCTGTAGAGTTCTAACTGCCAGTGGTTTTGATGATTCCTGTTGCTGTGTTTTGTATGCTACTCCAAGTAAGAGATTTCCTAAGTTCCTTACTACTGCAGAACTGGCTGTTCTGGCTGAGAAAAAGATCAAGCTTGAAGGAATGTCCTAAATTTGATGTTGCCTTGAGGTCACACAGAGCTGTATAATGGACCACAGAGGAACAAAATTTAAATAAAAGGTATTATATCTCTGTTTTCTCACCACTATCTGAGTACCTTATTGCAGGACTGAGAAAGCACCATTCAAATAATATCTTGCTTTAGGAAGAACTCTTCCCAGAGACTTAAAATTATTCATGGGCAGTTGTGGAATCTACCCTTCTGTAAATCAGGACCAGTAGTGTGAGCCTTGAGTAAAAGGGAAATAAACAGCAAAAAGGAGTACTAACACATATATGCTTTTGGTATAATTGTATGTGTAAAATACTTGTAATGTGTAATTCTTTAAATTTTACCAATGAGGGAACTAAGGCACAGAAAATTAGGTATATCATGTGAGATAACACAAGCGTTTAGAAACAAAATTGCTTTATTCTTCTTTTTTTTAGCTGTAAGAAAGTTGTCTTACTCTTCTTTTTTACTCATAATATTACATATATGATCACTCAAATATTTTCCTAGCATGAATTTTATGGATCTTTATTATCCAGTTAAACAGAGTTTAAAAATCACCCATAGTCTGTGTAGATTGCAAATCCATACTTTGGGAGGCAGTTTTGAAATATCTCATATGTCTAATTTTTATTTAAAATATAATTGTCAGTTAATTCACTATCACATTTAATAACCTATGCAATGCATAACTATAACTGCAGACTGTAACCTCAATTTTTCACATTTATGGGCTTTCTTGTATATTAATCTAAGGAAAAGTAAAGATAGGGTAGTTGCATGTAGAACTTCATAAATAATGGTGCTTGAGGCTGCTGCCTGAGTTGTGAAAGAAACACTGTTTTTCTCCTATGACACGAAGCTTTAAGGACTTTATGTCCTGATCAAGAAGGAATGCTTTAATAAGCATCCATGTTAGAGGGTTTGTGCTGTGTAAGCTTGGTACAGACCATATGGGCAAAAAGGCACATTGTGTGGCGACAACTGCCCTGCTTGTCATCCCCAATCATACTTGCTCTAATCCTTGTTTTAATTTACTCTGCTTGTACAGCACCAATCCTGCCAGTGCGGTCCTTAGGGTCCCTTCATTCCTGCCATTTATGACAAGGAATATGCAAAGGCACAATTATTCATCCACTAAGGTGACAGAGAAGGGCTCTGCTTGGGAATATGCTCCCAGACTTGCAGCATCATAATGTCAGTTGTTAAAGCACTTTGCAGTTGCAAACAATTCTTGAGAGACTTTTTTTTTTAATATAAAAATTTTGAATGCAGAAGTGCTAAGACTAGATGAATCCTTATTGATTAAGCAGTGCAATGCTGGAAAGTTTCAATAAATAACATTCTTCATACTTTGTCTCTTACTCAAATGGGATAAATTGGATGTTTTTTTGTCTTTCCCCTTCCACTTAATTATTGTGTTCTTATCATTTGTTTAACTTCAGACAAAGGATAGTATGTTGAGCCACCATTATTAAGTCTTACATACTGTATATTATTTATATTCTGATGTACAGCACATTCCTAAACGGACAAAAAAAAAAAAAATAGCCAACAAAAAACTCTCAAGTGTAGCATTCAGCCTCTCAAGTCCATGATGTATTTCATTTGCTACGGTCAGAGCAATTTTAACAATGCCTTTCATTTTCTTATAGCCTAAAATGATTTTCTTTCTGTGAGGCCATTCTCCAAAACTTCTCTTCCCTTTTCAGGGTATCATTTGCAATTTAAAGCTAACCTGGTGAGTGTACTCACAATAGGCTTGCCCATAAAATGGTTCAAGGCCTGCCTGCATGCCTAATGAGGTTGATGTTGAGCTATTTAGCTCTTTGTCCTTCCATAATATCTACTTAATGCAGTTCAATGGGAGTGGATTGTTAGAAGCATTAAAGATTCTATTAAGTCTTTACTAAAGCCACTCTATTCTAGTCCAGCTGTATAGTGGCAAGAGCATTAAATTTGAGAATGTAGTGGGAACAAGGGACCTGAAAAAGCACCTATAAAAAAAGGACAAATTTCCTAACCAAGTAAGACCACACTCAATTTAAGACCTGTTACTTTTGTATCTAGATCTAAAGACTTTCTCAATGTGCATCTCACAGTGTTCTGAATTAACTCTAGTTTCCCTATAATGGATGAACAAGGTACAGTTTAAATCTTCATTTATTTTCAAAGCACGTGACTAGATTTTTGCTTCACCACACTATCGAAAACAAATAGCATTATGACTTTAATCTCAGAGAAACTACCAAAATCTTGCAAAGACCTCCTTTAAGATAACATTTAAATGCAACAGATTTTCCCAGTTGCTTAAATACTGTAGTAAGATTGGTCTGCATCAGGAATTCAGAAATCGCTGCACTTTGAGGGGAAGATAAACAATGCTTCTGACAAAAATGTATTCATTCAATGCCTTGTTTTGCTTAAGGGTTTGTTTTTTTATCAGGTCTGTATGGTGCTAGCCACCAGCACTGAGACGAGAAAAAAAAAAAAAAAAAGGAACGGGTAGAATGGCCAGGATTTCACACAGTTGGCATTGACTTGGCTTGAAGAGGCAAGCACTAAGCTGTCTTTTCAACCATAGTAAAAACCCTCCATCTGGCCACCCTGAAACTCTGTTAGCTTGTTCAACTCGCTGTCGGCTGATTGGGCTTTGTGAAGCAGAAGTAACAACATCAATAGTATAAACCCTTGCCACTTGAGAGTATTACATTTCATTTCATGCTTGACTTAATCAAAACTGGGGAAATGAAATTTACACCTTTTTGATGTTCTTTTCCCTGCTGTTTAAGGAGAAGAATCTTAACCCATTTGATCTTCACATGCACCCAATAAATGACCAAATATGCCAAGCTGCCAAAAGCAGACGGCTGCCAGTTGCCAGTTTATGTCAGGTCACTGTGAGAGAGCTTAATGCAGAAGGTCTTGAGTTTCATACCAAATACTTTGGTTTGCAGCACAGTATTTTGGTTGCAGTGTCAACAATTTAGCTCCCCTCCCTATTAATACTAAACTGTTATAAAGAAAGCAGAAATGT